>JACEFZ010004799.1:0-79837 GCA_014155875.1 Cepaea nemoralis | reverse complement strand
GGGTTACAAGAAATGCCTACTTTAATGGATTATTTGAAGCAGGTGAAAAAAATAGGCCTAAAGGGTAAAGAGTTACAGGGGGAAAAGCCGAAGCAAAAGAACAAAAACAGACGGAAAGAGAGGAGGGGCATAATAAAACGGGGGGGAGGCAAAGCGTCTACGGGAAAGAAAAAGAGACCCCAAAGAAAAAACTAGCTGAAATGGAAAATAAGGGGTCTACAGGAAGGGGAAAGAGACACAATTAAAACTAGCTGAAATGGAAAACAAACGTCTACGGGAAGTAAATTTAGCTGAAATGGGAAAAAAAGGGCGTCTACAGGAAGAGACACAAGTAAAACTAGTGAAAGGGAAAACAAACGCTACAGGAAGTAAAGTTTAGCTGAAATGGAAAGAGAAAGAGAAGACTTTTTCCCAGATCCCAAACTGAAATCGAGTTAAGAAAACTATGAACTATCTTCAAAAAGGTTCAAAAGTTTGGGGAAAAGGGCCAGAAAAAAACCTCGCAGTCGCCCCGGGAGATTAAAATGCCAAATTTTAAACAGCCCGGGACCAACTTAAAAAATTATTTGGCCGGGTTTCAAAGGCCATCAGCCAAAGGGTTAGGTTTTTCCAGAGAAAGGGGTATGAAATTTCCCAAAACCTTGGCGAATTTTTTAAAAGGGAAAGGCCCACTAGACACCAGTTCAATTTACCTTTTTAGAAAAAAAGAAACAACTACACATTTTAAAGTCCAACGTTTCCCTCAAAAAGGGTTCCAACTAAATTGGAAAAGGGGGGAATAAAAAGAACAAATTTTTGGGACAGTTAGTCCCAAGAAAAACAATCAAGATTTCAAGATTTTTTTAAAAAACTGTAAAGAATACTTTTAAAAAATTGGGAATGGAGTTTTGCAGAAGAAAGGGAAAAAATTTTAATAAATTAAGAAAGGGTTAAATTTGTAATAGACAAGGTAGTTTTCTGCTGCAATTCAAAATTTAGTGGCGTTCTTTGAGGACCCGTAAGCCAAAAAGGACAAGTCACAATGTCTAAAGTTAGGGCCCCAAAAACAAATTTTGATTTGCACTTTCCAAACCCGTTCTTTTGGGAAATAATGAGTGGGGAAAAATAGTTGTGCAAGCGACACAAAAACAGGACCAGAATCCCCAAAGTAAATTAAAGCCCAAGGGCGAAAAGTGTGGATTCAGCACAGAAAGGTGGAGCAACAAGAACTTCAAAAATAAGGGTTTCCGAAAAAACCCAATTTTGGGTTAGAGTAAGGACGGTTTAACCCATATAGAAGGGGAACTTCCAGGACGTCCAAATTACCCGGATTTTGGAAACTGTGGGAGCTGGAGACAAAAGGCACCCAGATTGTGATCCCAAAACCCATCAAAAATGGACCAAGGGAAAACAACGGGTTAAAAAGGGAAAGAAAAACTTGTTTCAAATGGGGAAAGGGAAGGGGAAAATGTCATTTCATAAAATTTTTTTAAGGTTTGAGAGAAAAAAGAGAAATAAAATTTTGAGCGCAAGAAAGTTGAGACCCCAAACAATGAAGTTTGGGGGCGGTCCCAAACCTTTTTTTTTTGAAAAAAAGACAGTACCAGTCCAAAAATATGTGGTCACACAGTTAAAGAAAGGATCGGGCCAAGTACATGAAGGAGGAAGCCCTGAAGATGCATCAGGGGGTTTGTTAATGAAAAAAAGGCCAAGGCCGTTAACAATTGGGGGAATTTTCCGGTTTTGAAACGTCCATCGGGGTGAAAAAGGAAAAATTTTAGTGCTTTCCCTGGGAATTATACAGGGAAAAAGATTAGATCCATAACATTTAATGGGACAGTAGAGTTCTACCCATTAGCTATAATAACAGTAAAAACACCATATATCACTGGAAGAGTGACAGCGTGTGTTTTGGACTCACCAGTGGCTGATTTGATCATAGGAAATGTTATAGGAGTTAAAGATTGTACAGAAGAGGAAGTAGTTTATTGGGACCAAAAATATAGTGTAAGCAGTAATGAGGTAGTTACCACAAGAGAACCTAAATTAGAGAGTATAGCTGAGGTAGAAGAGGCACTTGAAGTAGACACAGGAACTCAGGACAAGGATAGTACAGCTGAGCAGATGAGAATAGATCCGAAATATAGTGCTAGTGGCTCCCAGAGACAATATACTACTCTGAACAAATGTTCCCAAGGGTGTAGGAGAGTAGAACATAGGCAGTCAAAGAAAGGTAGATGGTGCTTCGAGAGGAAGAACAATGTTCTCACTCGCCGCTTTTCAGATAGTGGAACTGCACGTGGGCAAGGAGCAGTACCTTTAGCACATAGAGACCGATATACTAGAACAGCTCAGGATAGTGCATGTGCAGGGCACATAGGCATAAGGCGTATGCAGCAGAAAGCAAGGTGCCAGATATATGGGCCAAGATTAAATAAAGAGTTCAGACTAAACAGAGACTCAAGTGTAACGGTGCAATATGCAGATAGGAAAGTTGAGTCAGGTCAATAGAGTGTTCGCGACATTACTGACCCAGGGCTAGGGATAGCAAACAGGTGTTGTAATTGTAGAGGTACCATGGGTCATGGGTACATGAAAGGTAGACACAGCATCGACAGGAATCAGAGGAGGGTTAATGCAAGAACAGAACCACCTGATATAGGGTCGGTACACAAATAGGATTGTGTGGTCGTGAAGTAGTAAGAGACCTGTGGGTACATAAGTATAATGCTTTCCTATGATGTATTATTATTATGTGATGTATTAGTTCATGCATTGATACACAAGATAGAAAGATGGTTGTATTTATGTGTGATGAATATAGGAGTGTACTATGAGCATTTGATGTATTATGTAGTGTGGTAGCTAGAGTAAGATGCAGCCATACTTAGGGCTACCCAGGCAATATGTCTGGGTCACATGTTTAGTAAGTTTTAGTCTCCCAATATTTGAAAACGAAGTTTTCTTTTAAGAGGGGGGTGATGACATAAGCCTGGGTCATTGACAATGAGTTGAGTGACCGGGCATGAGGAAGAATGGAGATGAGAGTGGGAGACAGTAAAGTGACTGACCTGGCTATGAGAAAACAGCCAGTCCTGAGAAATAAAATAATGGGAAGGGTGAGCGTGGACCCCAGGGGATGGGGGAAGGACAGGGTAGCTTTGTGTGAAGTCAAGGGACTTCAGGGCAGTTGATGTGTAGATGCCGAACTGATCGGTAGTCTAAGGAGAAGCGGAGTTAGAGATCTCCGTGTTGTGTTGTTCTCCGAGTTATGAAGACAGGCCTGAACCAGAGTGGGTTCTATAGGGAGTGAGGGCCTAAAACCCAGAGTGGGTTATATAGTTGAGCAGTGGCTCCGACCCAATGTGTGGGTTGTATTGTAGGATTTCCAGCCGTGGATAGTAGCTGGATTACCTGTCTTGTGGATTGAGATAAGAAGCAGGCCGTGAGAAGGCATTGATGTGTGCTGGTTAAATTGTGAGGAGGATATTTATATTCTATGGATTACATTGTTTCTGGATATATATATATGTTCCGTCTGTCCGTCTTATTTCTGGAATAAATGATTATGTGCGCCAACTCAATCTTGTTTCATGACTGGTGAAGGTGCACTTCTGGGGTGAGTTGGATTAAGAGACAGTTAGATAGCTCAATTGACACACCATGAACATCGTTACCTAGACAACGACCATCACACGACAATATCAAGCAAAGATCATCAAGAACATTGATAGTATCATCAAGAACGACGTGTGACATATGTGTACCCTCTTTTTTATGTGCATCCTCTTCTTATTGTGTATCTTCTTATGTGTATCTTCTTCTTATGTATATCTTCTTCTCCTTATGTGTATCTTCTTCTTCTTATCATGTATATCTTCTTAATGTGATCTTATTCATCTTATGTGTATCTTATTCTTGTGTGCATCTTCTTCTAATGCGCATCGTTCTCATCTTATGTGTATCATCTTCTTCTTCTTACGTGCATATGCAGGTCAGCATGGCCGAATGGGTAAGAATGCGTGTTCTTAAACATCCGGTGTGCTAATGCCGAGATAAGAGGTTCAACCCCTACACCGGACAGCTGAACTAAAATGTTGACCTATCGTCCTAGACTTGGGGACGTAAATTACAAGTACCTCTTAAGTCGGAGTGGGTTAGGGAAAGCTAATCCATACGCAAATTCCGTCTGTTACTACTATAAATAGTGTGTGACTACGCTTGAGTTCAAAGCAAGCGCAATAAACATAATGTGCATCTTCTTCTTAATATCTTCATCTTACTTGTATTTTCTTATGTGTATCTTCTTCTTATGTATATCTTCTTTTTTCTTATGTGTATCTTCTTCATCTTATGTGTATCTTCTTCATCTTATGTGTACATTCTTCTTATGTGTATTTTCTTCTTATGTGTATTCGTTTCTTATGTGTATCTTCTTCTTCTTCGTTAACCTTCAGACATCAGGATGATTAAATCTAACGAAAGCAGCAGTCAACTTGAGCTTGATGACGCCTCATTTAGTTTGTCCTAAAATGGAGTAAGTGTAGGCCAAAATAATTTCTCAGTTAAGCATATGTTAAACACTCCTGCAACAAAGTTCAGCTGCCATTTTACCAGTTTTAGTTACATTCATCAGTATCTCCTATCTTAAATTTATTAAACATGTGGTTCTGATGTGCAAGTGAGGTGAGTAGTGTGAGAGATGTCTTCATTAACCTGCACATGCACGTTATTACTCAGGCCAAGTTAATTGTTTTTGTTGCCGCAGACGAAATAAACCTGAAATGTTGAAGCATATTTCTGGGCATGCTTCCCCCCCCCCCCCCCCCCCCCCCGGCATATATGTGCGTGTCAAATAACTATTTTGTAATAATAACAATAGGAGCACGATTGATTGTCTGAAGTGATTTATTTTAGTGTACAGAAGTTTTGGCCCCTTTACTTCTTGACCATCTAAGAAAGTAGGCTGGATGTGGAGTTTTGTATTTTCACAGTTTATTGGTGAGCTTACAGTCTTTTTATGCGTTTTACCTAGTTTCTGGGCTGGTCCCTGGACTTCATTTGTTTGTAATCTGGTTTATCAGTCTGCTCTTGAACAACAACAAGACAAGAAAGGACAACGGACCCTGCCACAGGTCTATGATGTGATAGGGCTGTTGTATGTGGTATGCCTGAATGCACGGAGGAATAGTGGCCAGTTTTTTCCTCTTATTAGCTGACGATAAACGCAGGCGCTGAACCATTGTCCGGCAGCACTCATGACATTACCAACATGGGGGAATGATTGGCAATCCCCTCCCCCCTGCCCCCAAACGACAACATCTGCCATTGAACAGACAATAAGACTTAACTCCTTGACCATCCAGTGAAGTGGGCGTGTAGTTGTTTCAATTTTCTAAAGGGGTTTTGTTTATTAAATTTTTAGTTAGCTCGCAACCATTTTATGCAGCTATCTAGTGAAGTCCCAGGACTTCATTTGTAGATGAGCCTGATTTACCAGTATGCTCCTGGACAGACCCGTATTCTTTCTTTTTTTTTTTTAAACAATTGTGTTTGTTAGTTGTGAATGTATTTGGAAAATGTGTGTTCCAAATGTCTTCATGTGCAAGTAATTTGTAACAATAAAAGCACTTAAATTCACGGTATTATACAGTAGTGAGCGCCAATCTCTCTTGTAGGTGTCATGTATTTTATCAGTAATAATCATCATCTTGTGCCATGCCAATAAGTGTGGGATGCCATATTTTGCTGTCTCAGACAATCATCAGAGTCGTGGATCAGCTCTGTATTTTTGTCTCGATTGTGCCTTATGGCCACCATCTGGATATTTAACTTACTGCCTTCCCCTAGTTCGTTTCCTCTCAATCTTGCCAGTTGTCACCAAATTCTTCAATTTATTTCTTCTCAACGTGTCCCAAAAGCTTGACTGTTTACGTGTAATTTCTCTAATCAGTTTTACGGTTTTCGTGTTTTTCTTGTAGGACTTTCTCATTGGTTTTAATAATCAGTAATAATAGTTATTATTATATGAAGATGATCTGAGTTTGTACTCCCCATTGGCCAAATCACTAAGTTAACAACCACAACCACACAAAAATTAAAAACACAATGAAGACACTATTAAAGAGCTCCTATTTGCGGAAGATAAAGCACTAATAGCAAAATCATAAACAGAATTACAAGACCACATGAATTGTCTAATTGAAGCGTGTAAGGTACATAACATGAATATTAGCACCAGTAAAACAGAGGTAATGACTATAACCAAAGAACACAAAACAACAAAGATTCATCTAAAAGAAGACCCTTTGATTTAAGAGCTTCAAATACTTAGGAAGTATAATATAATCAAATATCCGGGAAAGTTAACCCAGTCAACAAACACCTGCAGAAGTCGGATGTGTCTACCTAAGGGCACAAATAAACAAATAAACATGGCACAACACAATTACATCTGAAAAACCACTCCGGATGAACGCAGAAGAAGAAGATATCATCAAGTGGCAAATCAAACGATGAGATCGAAAATAGATGCAATAAGACAATCTTCCTACCAACTTTATGCTACCAATGCCAAACCTGGACAATGACAAAGAGAACAGAAAATCACAACAGGAATGAGATTCCTGAGAAGAATACTCAAAATATCAAGAAAAGATAAAATCAGAAATGAAGAAATCAGGACTAAAGAAGGGGTTATAGCAGCGCTAGATTATATTAGAATGCAGCAAGTCAAATGGTTTGGCCATGTAACTAGGTTACCAACTAACACTACTAACAGTATATCACAACAAGATTAAAAAGTTGCTTAAAAGTCGACGTCATTGCACCGGGGTTTTATCCCATGTGGCTCGGTCTCTTTCCACAACGCGGAAAGCGTCGCACAAAGGACGAACTCCGTAGCTCCAGTGACGACCCACAGGAGTCTCCGAAAAAATTAACACGTGAACCGAATTACGCGGCCCGGAATCAAACCCACAACCTTCGGAGCCCGAGTCAAACGGCTTGACCACTTCACCACGGAGGCTCCCGTCACAACAAGCAATGATGTATAGACCGAATGGAAGCAGAAGAAAAGGCCGACCACATAAACGATGGACAGAGGGAATAGCAGAGTCCATGGAATCTCGATACGTGAAGCCCACAAATGGCCACTCTCCCACTGTGTATACTTCACATCGACACCGCACGGTACAAGAGGGAAGAAAATGAGATGATGAGATGAAATAACACAAGGAAATTTGCATAAAATTTTACATAGCCTTATAATATATAACAGAATAATCAATCAATCATGTGCCATGCCGGAAAGCGTGGGCCGTCATGACTCGCCATTTCACCCGATCACCAGAGTCGTGGATCAGCTCAGTGTTCCTGTCTCGACCATGCCATGTGGCCAAGCCATCCAGGTATTTACTTCTCGGTCTTTCCCTTCGATCTTGCCAGTTGTCACCAAGTTCTCCAATTCATTTCTTCTCATAACATGTCCAAAATAAATGTTGACTGTCTACGTCTAATTTCTCTAATCAATTTAATGATTTTCATTTGTCTCTTGTAGTACTTGTTCATTGGTTTTTCTGTCTGTCCATGGTATTCTTTGCATTCTCCTCAGAAACCACATTTCTGCATCCATCAGATATGTTTAGCTTGACTACTCATTGTCAAAGTTTCACATCCATACAAAAGTATTGGCTCTATGTAGCACCTCAACACTCTTTTTCTCGTGCCAATTGACATCTTTTTATTGATCAGTATGTTTTTCATCTTGCTGGGGGATACTTTTGGCATGGCGTTCTAATCTCTTCAAGGCATCTCCCATCAGAGTTATGACTGTTCCGAGATAAATATACCGATTCACTTGTTGAAGAATATTCCCATTTACTTGTATATTACATTGTGGCATTTCGTTCTTCATAGTGGCGACCATATTCTGTGTCTTTTTACAATTTAATTCTAAGCCCACTTGTTCCCTGTGTGCAACAACCGCATCTACTAATTGTTGCAGATCCTGCTCATTGTCTGCAATCAATACTGTATCATCTACATATCTAATGTTATTGATGTTTCGTCCTCCAATGCTGATTCCATTTATATCTTCTACATTTCTGAAAATATGTTCACTTATAGGGAAAAAAGATTTGGAGACATTACACATCCCTGCCTCACACCTCTCTTAATAGGCTGATATTGTCCCACAACGATACAAGTGGGAGGATAACATCAAAAGATGGACAAACAGCAGCCTGGCAGAAAGTATAGTCAATGCGCGAGACAGACAGTGTTGGAGGTCCATTGCAGCCAACCTTCATTGCGGAGACGGCATCTGATTGATTGATAGTTAAAAGTGTGTATTGTTGAATGTCTTCAAATATGTGTAAAAATGAAGGCAGAATTTTTAAAAAAATGCATCAAAACGCCTAGTTGTATTTAACAAACAGGAGTTATTTAAAATAATTAGCTTATCGTATGCAAAAAAAAAAATGAAATGACTTCGCAGAGGCGAAAGTTCTAGGCGACAAAAGCATGCAGCCTAGCAGACAGACCACAGCTGCGATTGTCAGAGTTGTTTCCCCCGAATACAACCCTCAGGTCGCGGGGACTCTTTTGTGTACCGAGGCGAGCTCGAGTGTTAGAAAATAATAAACAAACCCATGTGGCAACCTGTGGCAGTCTTCACAGTAACTTCAAACAGCAAAAGAGACATATCACACACCAAGGTGTTCAGCTTTATTGCTTTCATCGGAGTATAACTATTGTGAAATAAATACAAGCCACAGCTGTAAGTATTCGTTATTTTACCAAGTATATTAAAGATAAAGAAAGTAGAAAGGTTAAATTTAAGGTTCTCCAAAAGAAGTCTGCAGATTAAATTTAAAAACAAATAGTCACTGAGTCAGTATATAATATTGAGTATACTGTATATTTATATTATTTATTTATCGCAGAAGATTGCAATGTTAAAATGTTTCTTGTTTTTCATATTGATATTCAGTTATTCAGTGTCCATGTCCTGTTCAAACCTTCAGTGTTGTAATAATATAATAGTAATATATTGAATTCTTTGCCTCAGTCTAAAGTCTTGCCAGTCTTGGTGTATTACTCATTGTATTGTAATTGTTGATTCAGCCATATTTCTTTTTTAGTCAGTTTGCGTTTGTTTACTATTTCTTTATGTATTCTATTATATATTCTTCTTAATTTTACTTTTCATTTCACCCATTCATCCGCCATGTGCCATGCCGGTAAGCGTGGGAAGTCATGACTCGCAATTTCACTCGATCACCAGAGTTGTGGATCAGCTCAGTGTTCCTGTCTCGACCATGCCACGTGATCATGCCATCCAGGTATTGACCTCTCTGTCTTCCCCTTGTTTCTTTCCCTCAATCTTGCCAGTTGTCACCAAATTCTGCAATTTATTTCTTCTCATAACATGTCCAGAATTGACTGTCTATGATGATGTTAAGGAATTAGATGTAAACAGTCACAATGTTTTGGACACGTTATGAGAAAAAATACATTTGGGAACTTGATGACAACTGGCAAGATTGAGGGAAAGAGAACAAGGGGACAGCAGAGAATTAAATACCTGGATGGCTTGACCATGTGGCATGGTCGAGACAAGAACACTGATATAATCCAAGACTCTGGTGATCAAGTGAGATGGCAAGACATGACCGCCTACGCTTGTCGGTATGGCACATAATGATGATGGGGAAAAGATTCTGAATTTCACTGTGTCTCTTGACAAAAAGGCATTAACTCTTCTAATCCTTTAGCACATTTTGAGAGGAGGACCGTGTCATCTTCTTCTTTCGTTTGCAACTGTGTCATCTACAAGTTCTGGAATTATATTTCCACCAATTGCGAATTGATCAAAATTGTTTCTGGACTCATCAGTTTGGACATTTCTCATTACATTTTCTGCATATGGAGAGATAATGTAGCCCTGTCTGATTCCCTTTTGCCCCTCAAACCTGTGTGATGTTTCACAAGCTACTCAGACAGCTGCATGTTGATTATGATATATAATGATTCAATTAAGTGGATCAGTGTGCTGGAAACTTCATATCACTCAGTATTCTTGGAGATATTTTCTTTGTTGAAGATATTCTTCTAATCAAATAATGGATTTCAGCTTTTCCTTTGCCATTTCATGATGCCAGATTTCGAGATTATCTGTTGTATATTTATAATATTCTTAATTATGCTTTCCACATTCATTCCTGCAAGTATATTTTCGGTCTTTAACTTTTAGTAATTAATATTTTGCTTTCTGATATTAACCACTACATAAACACTAGTTCTTGTCGTACATTGTTTTATCTTTCCTTGCATTTTCTTAGGGCGATCTTTCTATATTTTCCACTGTCATAGGCAGATTGTGGTGGGTTAAATATTCAGTTAGTGGGTTTCTTTGTAGTTCATATTTCTTGCACTCCAGTAATTTGTGTTGTATGTTGTTGTGCTTCTGGCATATACCACAACTGTCTTCTCTGTTGATGAAATATGCTCATCCATGTCGTAATCTCAGTAATGTTTTATTGCAGGGAATGTTAAGCTTATTTCTAATTTGACATGTTCTTGTTAGAGCATTTATTAATTTATATACATGTCTTTCCTTGAGGATTAGCTCATATTTTTGTTCATTTTTCTGTTATACATTTATTTTAATTGCTAGACCAAATGAATTTTCTTATTGGCTATGCCTTTCTAAGCATTTATATGTCTTTATTCCCAGATTGGATTTATAAAGAACGACAGCTGGTTGGTCATACGTATTGTGGAGAATGAATTACTATGGTGGGATAAGAGGTGCGTAGTTTTTAATGTAAACAAAATCTGGTTATTAATGTATTTATGGAGTTTGAATATTACAAGTCTGTTATGCTGGTAGATATGCTTGCAGATCTACAAATTGATGAGAAACACATTAGACTTCTAAAAAACATATATTGGAAACAACAAGCTGCCATAAGGATTGATAATGAAGTGGGACAATATCAGCCTATTAAGAGAGGTGTGAGGCAGGGATGTGTAATGTCTCCATATCTTTTTTCCCTATACAGTGAACATATTTTCAGAAATGTAGAAGATATAAATGGAATCAGCATTGGAGGACGAAACATCAATAACATTAGATATGCAGATGATACAGTATTGATTGCAGACAATGAGAAGGATCTGCAACTATTAGTAGATGCGGTTGTTGCACACAGTGAACAACTGGGGTTAGAATAGGGTTGCCAGATATGTAGGTACCAAAAGGAGGACATAATAAGACAAAAAGGAGGACATAATAAGACAGAAAGGGGGACAAAGGAGGACATATTGAATATTTCATTTAAATTGTTCCAGATTAAACCCACAATCAGTACAATTTTATTAAAATAGCTGCTAATAAGTTTATCTTACTGTTAGTGAATTGACCAAGAAAAAATCATGTTAAAAAATAAATATAAATTAAATGGAGACCTTTTTCAAAATGCTAAAAAACATTATTTAAACAGCCGGTTGTAAATTATTACCTTATAATCTTTATTAATTATGCAACATATTTCTTGGAGGAGCCAACTTTTCATAGAAGATCCTCGTTAGCAATCACATATGCATAAAACTGTTCACAGGTAAGATTCTTCAAATAGTACTTTGTGAGAATGATGCCCTTTACAGAGTTGAGTAAGAGTCTGTTCCTTTCCTTTGTCCATCGAGCATTAATCAAGGAGAACACTCTTTCCACATTTCCATCGTGTCCAGGGATACAGAAAAATACTTCACAAATTTTAAGTAACTCTGAAAAGCAACATGCATTTGGGCAACTTTGGAAAAATAAACTCCACTGTTCATGCAAGAGTCTTTAAAAAAACTGTTAATTCTTGTCTTGCACAAATTATTTAAGATTGCAGTATCGGTCAAATAATTGCACATCATCTACAATAATACCCTTCTCTTTCAAGTACAATATGCTTGTCAAAAGGTCATCAAATGTACAGTCTTTGATTTTATTTAAGTACATCCAACCAAAGCACTGAAATTCATCAAAAGTTTCAACCACTTTTCTAAGTAACTAATGCATGCTTCATACACCAACCTAACATTCACATTTTGACCACAGAGACTACAGCATTGTTAGTGTTGCCGAATAGAGCAACAGTTAGATTCAAATTATACAAATAATTGGTGTTTCACATTAGGTATAAATAGGAAAATTAAATAAATATTATTAAGCAATGGATTTTAATAAAGAATGTAAACACGTGGTAAAGTGTAGATACATTCTAAGTTGTAACAACAATACATGAAAAATGATAACATAAAATATTTAAAAAGCCGGACATTTTAAAGGTTTTTAGCTTTGCCTGCCGGACGGAGGATGCAAAGCTAAAAAGGTGGACATGTCCTCTCTTTGCCGGACGTCTGGCAACCCTAGGTTAGAATTAAATTGTAAAAAGACATAGAATATGGTCATCACTAGGAAGAACGAAATGCCACAATGTAATATACAAGTAAATGGGAATATTCTTCAACAAGTGAATCGGTATAATTATCTCGGAACAATCATAACTTCTGACGGGATATGCCTTGAAGAGATTAAAACAAGAATCACCATGGTGAAAGTAGCCTTCAACAAGATGAAAAACATACTGACCAATAAAAGATGTCAATTGAAACGAGAAAAATAGTATTTAGGGGCTACATAGAATAGAGCCTGTTCTTTTGTATGGATGTGAAACTTGGACAATGTGAAGTCAAGCTGAAAAACATCTGATGGCTGTAGATATATGGTTTCTGAGAAAAAATGCAAAGATTACTATGGACAGACAGAAAAACCAATGACCAAGTACTCAATCAATCATGTGCCATGCCAGAAAGCGTGGGCGGTCATGACTTGCCATTTCACTCGATCACCAGTGTCGATGGATCAGCTCAGTGTTCCTGTCTCGTCTATGCCATGTGGCCAAGCCATCCAGGTATTTTCCTCTCGGTCTTCCTCTTGGTCTGTTCCCTTCGATCTTGCCAGTTGTCACCAAGTTCTCCAATCCATTTCTTCTCATAACATGTCCAAAAAATTTTGACTGTCTACGTCTAATTTCTCTAATCAGTTTACGATGTTCATTTGTCTCTTGTAGTACTTGGTCATTGGTTTTTCTATCTGTCCATGGTATTCTTTGCATTTTCCTCATAAACCACATTTCTACAGCCATCAGATGTTTTTCAGCTTGACTGCTCATTGTCCAAGTTTCACATCCATACAAAAGAACAGGCTCTATGTATCCCCTCTAACTCTTTTTCTCGTTTCAATTGACATCTTTTTATTGGTCAGAATGTTTTTCATCTTGCTAAAGGCTACCTTCGCCATGGCGATTCTTGTTCTAATCTCTTCAAGGCATCTCCCATCAGATGTTATGACTGTTCCAAGATAATTGTACCGATTCACTTGTTGAAGAATATTTCCATTTACTTGTATATTACATTGTGGCTACTCCAAGTACTACAAGAGACAAATGAAAATCGTAAATTTATTAGAGAAATTAGCCATAGACAGTCAAAATTTTTTGGGCATGTTATGAGAAGAAATGAATTGGAGAACTTGGTGACAACTGGCAAGATCGAAGGGAAAAGACCAAGAAGTAAATACCTGGATGGCTTGGCCACATGGCATGGTCGAGACAGGAACACTGAGCTGATCCACGACTCTGGTGATCGGGTGAAATGGTGAGTCATGACCGCCCACGTTTTCCAGCATGGCACATGATTGATTGATTATTCTGTTATTATATTATTATTATAATTTTATACAAATTTCCTTGTGTTATTTCATCTCATCATCTCATCTTTTCCCTCTTGTACCGCGCGGTGACGATGTGAAGTATGCACAGTGGGAGAGTGGCCATTTGTGGGCTTCACGTATTGAGATTTCCATGGACTCTGCTATTCCCTCTTTCCATCGTTTGCGTGGTCGGCCTTTTTTTCTGCTCCCATTTGGTCTATACATCATTGCTTGTTGTGATATACTGTTAGTTGGTAACCTAGTTACATGGCCAAACCATTTGACTTTGCTGCCTTCTAATATAATCTAGCACTGCTATAACCCCTTCTTTAGTCCTGATTTCTTCATTTCTGATTTTATCTTTTCTTGATATTTTGAGTATTCTTCTCAGGAATCTCATTCTGTTGTGATTTTCTGTTCTCTTTGTCTGTCATTATCCAGGTTTGGCATTGGTAGCATAAAGTTGGTAGGAAGATTGTCTTATTGCATCTATTTTCGATATCATCATTTGATTTGCCACTTGATGATATCTTCTTCTTCTGCGTTCATCCGGAGTGTTTTGTTCAGATGTAATTGTGTTGTGCCATGTTTATTTGTGCCCATAGGCAGACACATCCGACTTCTGCAGGTGTTTGTTGACTGGGTTAACTTTCGCGGATATTTGATGATATTATACTTCCTAAATATTTGAAGCTCTTAAATCAAAGGGTCTTCTTTTAGATGAATCTTTGTTGTTTTGTTTTATTTGGTTATAGTCATTTCCTCTGTTTTACTGGTGCTAATGTTCATGTTATGTACCTTACACGCTTCAGTTAGACAATTCATGTGGTCTTGCAATTCTGTTTATGATTTTGCTATTAGTGCTTTATCGTCCGCAAATAGGAGCTCTTTAATGGTGTAATTTGCCATTGATACCTCTGTGTTCTGTTCATCATGCAGTGTTCTCGCGGTTTCTGTTTGGCTAGTTTCTTTACATATGCTGTCTATATATCTTATGAACAAGAGAGGAGACAGAACACAACCTTGTCGTACTCCAGATCTTATGGTGAAGGGTTTTGAGTGTCCTCCATTTATTCTCACTATGCATTCACTGTTGTTGTATAAGCTTCTACGTAGGTTTGTTAGATGTGTACTCACTCCATATTGTTTAAGGATTTCCCACAGCTTGTTTCTGTCTACTCTATCAAATGCCTTTACTTGGTCGACAAAGGCTAAGTAGAGTGTTTAATTAAATTTGATTGATTTTTCTATAAGTTGTCTAAGAGCAAAGATGGTATCTGTGCATCCTCTGTTTCCTAAATCCAAGTTGTGTTATGCTTAGATGGGGTTCTTTTGCAGTTAGTAATCTTTTCTCAAGAATTTGCAAAATATTTTTCCAATATGACTCAAAAGGGAAATGCCTCTGTATTGTGTGCAGACTCTTTTACTGCCTTTGATTTTCCAAATTGGAATAATTATGGTGTTTCCCCAGTCTCTTGGTGTCTGTTGTTTTGCCCAAACGTGGTTAGTCTATGAAGACATGTTGTACCTACTTCTCTTGCCGCTTTAATTAGTTCGTTTGGTTTTCCGTCTTCTCCTGGTGATTTATTCAAAGGGGCTAATCTGACGGTTTCTCCAATTACTTCTTTCGGTATGTCTGGTTCTAGTTTTTCTATGGCATCTTTGTCAGTTTCTTGAATTCTTGTGGAATCTGAGGGAATGTTGGGAACTGGTTTGAAGTACTGCCTCCATCTTTTTAGGATTTGATTTTGTTCACTTATTGTTTCTTCTTCTTCGCTGTTAATTATTTCAGTTGGGTCAAAGGGTTCTCCTCTGGTTCTCATTGCACTTATCTTTTTGTAGAAGTTTCTAGTTGCCTCCTTGTAGTTTTTATTTAGGGTTTCTCCATATTCCTCCCAGTCTTTTTTGTTCTCTCTTTACTATTCTGTTTGCACATATTCTTGCTATTTTATATACTATGTAATTACGGTCCTGTTTGCTCTTCACCCACTTTTTATATTTTCTTTTTTGTCTTTTACAGCTTTTTTACCTCTGCATTCCACCAACTTGTTACTTTTTTATCCATGTTTTGCATTTATGTTATGGTTCCATATGTTATTTTTGCAGTATTTAAAATGTTTGATTTGAACATCTCCCATTCTTCTTCTATTGTTTTTCTTTCTATAGGTACTTTTACAATATTTTCAGTTAGTTCTTTCTCATAATTTTTCCTCACTGTCTCAGTCTTTGAGGTTTTGTTTTTTTAAGTTTACTGATTCGCATGGCATATATTTGTCTGGTCTTTTCTTTCTTCTTCTGTTGGTTCTTATTGTGGCAATAACTGCTTTGTGGTCTGTGTTTATACTTAAGTTGGGCACTGCCCTTGCATCTAATATATTTTCTTTCTGTTATTTCTGGTTAAAATAAAATAAATTTGGCTTTTGATATATAGATCGTTCTATTTGTACCAGGTGTATATTTGTGAGTCTTTGTGTTTATAAAATGTGTTTGTTTTATAGAGATCGTGTTGGCTGCATACCACTATCAGTCTACTTCCATTATCATTTCTTTCATTATGTTGGTCTCCAAATGCTCCAACGATGTTTTTCTATTCCTGTTCTGTTAAGTCCTAGTCTTGTCTTGAAGTCTCCCATAACTATGATGTTGTCCTGCTGCTCTATTGTATTTGGTACATCTTGGATGTCTTTGGAAGAACTCCTCGCATTCTTCCTCATTTTTGTTCATATTACATGGTGTGAATATTTATGCATATGTAGTAATTGTCTGTTCCTTTATTCTAACTGTTATGATTCTTTCTAATGTATATTTTATTTCAAATATTCTTCTTGCTAACCATGGTTGAATACACTGTGTCTTGCCCTTTCTTGCTGTTCCACTTCTGAGTAGATAAACGTATACCTGTGGTGGATCTCCTTGCATCCTCTCCCATTTATTTTGGTGTCTGCTATTCCCATGTCCAATTTTCCTCTTTTTCATTGTTTCTATAAGTTCTTTTTCTTTACTGTTAAAACTGCAGATGTTCAGTGTGCCTATTTTTTGAATCACTGATCTATCTTGTAGACTTTTAACATGGCCAGGCCTATATCCATTTGGGTCAGTCCTATTATACTTCTTAGTTTTTCTACGAGCAGTATGAAAATCCCCAGCTGGCTTGCTAGGCCAATTGCAGGTTTAGGACCAAAAGGGAGTCTGTCCCTCATGGTGAGCCAGAGCCCCATTGGCCCGTGATCTCACCATCATGGTTTCCTGGTCATGGGGGAGGTGAGGCTGACTTGTGTAGTCTGCGGGTTATGGGCAGGCTACCAATTTTAACTTTTTGCCCCTTCTGCTATTTCAGCCATGTTAAATTATTTTTATTTTGTTTTTGATTACTTTAACAGAGAAATTTATTCTTTGCACTTTTATTTAAAGATATCATCATCATCATCATCTTCCACTTCTGCCATCAAGCGTCGTGGGGAGGAATAATTTGCGTTCCAGCGCCCGGTGGGCGGCACTGGATAGTGCCATTCCGTGTGATTGTACAATGTCTTTGATGTCGTCAATCCATTTTCTTCTTGGATGTCCAATTGGTCTTGTCGCAGATGAGCTTACATGTAAGGCCAGTGATGGTAGTTGTTGGTGTTGCATTCTAATGGCGTGGCCAAACCACTTGATCATCTGCCTTTCAATAAATGTGGCACAAGGTGTTGATCCTACAGTCTGTCTGATAACAGTATTTCTTACTCAGTCTCGAATTGTTAGGTTGGCAGCTCTCCTCAGGCATCTCATCTCGCAGGAGTTGATTTTGCGAAGGTGTGATTTGGATAAAGTCAAGGTTTGAGATTGGTAGCATAGCGTTGGTGTGAATATGCTGTTTATTATCTGTTGTTTTGCAGACATGGGTATATTTGGATTGTTTCAGTAAGGGTGATAGTTGATATGTAAGTGCACTAGCTTTTTGACATCTGATTTCGATTTCTCTGTCCATTCTGCCATCTTCTGTAATCATACTTCCAAGATATTTGAATTCTTTAACTTGTTTCAGAGTTTTGTTATTTATCTGTGTACTTAATGGGCCCGGCGATCTGGTAACTTGTATTACTTCGGTTTTGGCTGTGTTTATACTCATATTGTATCTCCTGCTGGTTGAACTCAGATTACTACTACTACTCATTCAGCACCTCTACTGGCGTTGTTCTTCCTGCTATAATACATAGATGTTAGTGCTATAATTTGTCTAATTTATATTATATAAGTGTTGGTTTATGTTATTTGACCTGTTCCTTTGTTCACAGATGATGACAGTATTGTGGATGTAGAGACCGTTACAGATACTGCCTGGTCAGTAGAGATGCCAGGACGCAGTATTCACAGGATCTCTTCTGTGAGTGCACTAATTTCAACCGAACATCTGTTGGTATTCCAGAACATGAATATTAGAAATGACTTACAAGTTGATATACCTATTAATGATATACCTATTGCTAGGTCATATAGAATGAAGAAGATACCTTCAAGAAAATATGGACAGATTAGGGTTAATCAAGCTTCAAGTTTAAACTCAAAGACTGACAATTCTGCAGCCCGTTGTTGTGTTATTCTTGGAAAGGAACCAAAACTACTCAGTGATAAAAAATTAACTATAGCACAGGCACATCCTAAATACACTCAAGTGTGTAACAGTGTGAGGCGTTACATTTCTGCAGCTACGTCTGCTACCACAACAGTCAGATCAACACGGCCAGCAAGATGTACTTACATCAGAAATCCTGCAGTTTGTGCTGTGGACAAAGAAGGCTCACATCATCATTATTTACACAGAAAAATTAAGCGGTTGATATCTACAATAGCTACATATGCTCATAATGTGGATCGTGAGATTAGACTTCTTCATTTTGCTTTAGATTCGCATTTGTCTGATATGGATCAGGAATTTACACTTGTGAAATCTAAAGTAGGTTCAAATGATTATGAGAGCCAGTTGAAGCAGCTGTCATCTAAATTCAAATCACGTAATCTAGAGATGGTAAGGAGAGGTCTCGTGATACAATCTTCATTGAAATCATATGCTGATGATTTAGTAAAGAAAATTACGCTGCTAAATTCTAAAGTAGCTCCATATGCTCATGATTTAGGAATCCAAATTACGCTGATGAATTCTAAAATTAATTCATTTCTTGTTGATTTAAGAAGCAAACTTACAATAATGTTTTCAAAATCATCACTAAATGCTGGACATGTAAGGAGGGAATATGACCTGCTGATGTCTGAAAGAGTTGTTGTGTAAACTGTGTTCATTTACATGCATTCATAATTATTAAGTGTAATGGAAGTGGTGTGATAAAGTTTGATATATTCCACCTCCTGGTAAGCATTAGTCTCAGATTTTAAACTGTATAGCTTGTATATGTGTATTGTGTTGTATAAATTCCATAAAATTAATTAAGTTAAAAACTGTTTATCTTTTCTCATCATAATTTCACTGCCTTTTTCTCTTATTTTTGGTTTATTTTAAAATTATCGCTTTTCGGCCTTATGGTTAAGACCAAAATTTAGTCATCTGCACTTTGAGCTAGTCTTGGCTGCCAGCAGAGACGGTCATCTGATCTGAATGATAGATACACCAGGACTTGGAACATCACAGTGGTGGCTCTTTCCCCTGGGGAACCTTGAACCCTACAAAAGTTTATTTTAAAAACTTATAATTATATAATGATATATAAATTAATATTTATACTTTTCACTTTAAATACATCTGCATGAAATTAAGTTGTGAAGTAAGACAACTTTTCAGTGAATTTTATTGATGGCATGCTTTGTATACAGGTTGTGAACATGAAATGTTGTCGCCTGTTCCCCAGTAGAATCATTAATAGCCCTCATGGTGGTTAATGAGAAGCTGGCGTACTCTGTCAGTGACAAAACACAAGTTGTCATACTGTCTGCGTTTTTCTATCATGTCTTTGTCTTTTCACACACAGACATGATTACCTGCCCCACATGGCATGGACTATAAGAAGAAGACGCACAAACCCAAATGTAGCTCGTTATACCAGGATCAGTTTAAGTAGTGCTAATGTTCCTTACCAACATGTATAAAGATTGTACATGTTGGGCCAAAAAGTTGTGTGTGTATGTTTCTAATTAGTTTTTGTGTGTATGAATATATACATTTGTCAGTCTATGGGGTAAGTCTTCTCCCTTTTATCCCCCATTGCTCAACTGGTGGATACAAGGCAGCTGAAGTATCCTGTGGATTCACAATTCAAGCATTGTCCTGCAACCAGCTCATGTTAGGCCCTCCCTGTATTTTGTCATCTCCTTCCGCTGCCTCCATGTCCTTCCCATATTATCCACCTCTGTCTTTAATTCTCATCTCCAAGTGTTTAGGTCTACTTCTATTTCCTTTGCCCTGTGAGTTCTAGGGAACTGACTTTCTAGTGTTTCTAATGTTAGTCCTGCCCAGCACTTTCCTCATCTCTTAATTGGCAGGAGTTTAGTTCTCTAAATGTGGAGCTCATGGAGAGAGAAATGAACAAATACCACTGTATCAAGTCAGGAAAAGACTCTTGTGCTGAATAGGGCATACATTGAGAAAACCTTACAATAGTATAACTAAGAAGTTTGTCAAGAAACTACAGGGTAAATCAAATAGAGGAAGACATACAGACACAAGCAGAAGAGAACCACAGACAAAAATAAATAAAACTTTGGAAGGCATAGATGGAGCTTCTGCACGAGATAGCAAAAGATAGAATGGCTTTGAGGAAGTTTTTTGGTGGCCTGTGCCCCTATGGAGAATAATGCCTGAAAGAAGAAACATTTGGGGAAGTTGCAGCCATTTGAGGATTGCAATAATTGTAGTGGCAAATGTAAAAGTAATTTAAATTTCCCACTGAAATTTATTCACCAGTATGAATTGTCATTTTGGTTTTGAAATTCTGTGTTTAGTGTTTATCATGTAAATTTTTAATGCTGAAGTATTAAAGAATAAAAATGTAAATCATTGAATGGTTTTTTTTTTTTTTTTTGTAAATTTTTATATGGTTGTGGTTGTTAACTTAGTGATTTGGCCAAGGAAAAATGGGAGATAATGGAGGGTACAAACTCAGATCATCTTCATATAATAACAACTATTATTACTGATTATTAACACCAATGAGAAAGTCCTACAAGAAACACTGTTAAACTGATTAGGGAAATTACATGTAAACAGTCAAGCTTTTTGGACACGCTGAGAAGAAATAAATGGAAGAATTTGGTGACAACTGGCACGATTGAGAGGAAACAAACTAGGGAAAGGCAGTAAGTTAAATATCCAGATGGTGGCCATAAGGCACAATCAAGACAAAAATACAGAGCTGATCCACGACTCTGATGATCGTTTGAGACAGCGAAATATGGCATACCACACTTATTGGCATAGCACAAGATGATGATTATTACTGATAAAATACATGACACACCTACAAGAGAGATTAGCACTCAGTACTGTATAATACTGTGAATTTAAGTGCTTTTATTGTTATAAATTACTTGCACATGAAGACAATTGGAACACAGATTTTCCAAATACATTCACAACTAACAAGCACAATTGTTTAAGAAAAAAAAAAAAAAGAATATGGGTTTGTCCAGGAGCAGACTGGTAAACCAGGCTCATCTACAAATGAAGTCCTGGGACTTCACTAGATAGCTGCATAAAATGGTTGCGCGCTAACTAAAAATTGAATAAACGAAACCCCTTTAAAAAATTGAAACAACACACGCCCACATCCCTAGGATGGTCAAGGAGTTAAGTCTTATGGTCTGTTCAAGGGCAGGTGTTGTCGTTTGGTGGCAGGGGGGGGGAGGGATTGCCAACATTCCCTCATGTTGGTAATGTCATGGGTGCTGCCGGACAATGGTTCAGCGCTTGCGGTTATCTTCAGCTAATAAGAGGAAAAAATTGGCCACCTATTCCTCTGTGCATTCAGGCATACCACATACAACAGCCCTATCATATCACAGACCTGTGGCAGGGTCCTTTGTCCTTTCTTGTCTTGTTGTTGTTCAAGAGCAGACTGATAAACCAGATTACATACAAATGAAGTCCAGGGACCAGCCCAGAAACTAGGTAAAATGCATAAAAAGACTTAAGCTCACCAAAAAAACTGAGTAAATACAAACTCTAACTCCACATGCAACCACTTTCCTAGATGGTCAAGAAGTAAAGGGGCCAAAACTTCTGTACACTAAAACAAATCACTTCAGACGATCAATCATGCTACTATTGTTATTATTACAAAATAGTTATTTGACACGCACATATATGCCAGGGGAAAAAAAACAAACATGCCTAGAAATATGTATCAACATTTCAAGTTTATTTCGTCTGCGGCAACAAAAACAATTAACTTTGCCTAAGTAATAACGTGCATGTGCAGGTTAATGAAGACATCTCTCACACTACTCACCTCACATGCACATCAGAACGACATGTTTAATAAATTTAAGATAGGAGATACTGATGAATGTAACTTAAACTGGTAAAATGGCAGCTACACTTTGTTGCAGGAGTGTTTAACATATGCTTAACTGAGAAATTATTTTGGCCTACACTCACTCCATTTGAGGACAAATTAAATGAGGCGTCATCAAGCTCAAGTTGACTGCTGCTTTCGTTGGATTTAGTCATCCTGATGTCTGAAGGTTAACAAAGAAGAAGATGCACATAACAAAAAGATCCACATAAGAAGAAGATACATATAAGAAGAAGAAGGTACACATAAGATGAAGAAGGTACACATAAGAAGATACAAGTAAGATGAAGATATACATAAGAAAAAGATACACATAAGAAGAAGATACACATAAGAAGAAGAAGATGCACATTTTTTTTATTGCACTCGCTCGCTTTGAACTCAAGCGTAGTCCATACACACTATTTATAGTAGTAATGGACTGAATTTTGCGTATGGATTAGCTTTCCCTATTAACAGTGTCCCTCGCCATCAGGCGAACCCACTCCGACTTAAGAGGTACTTGTAATTTACATCTCCAAGTCAAGGACGATTGGTCAACATTTTAGTCAGACTGTCCGGTGTAGGGGTTGATCCCCTTACCTTGGCATCAGCACAACAGATGTTTAAGAACACGCGATGTTACACATTCGACCATGCTGACCTGCAGATGCACATAAGGAGAAGAAGAAGATACACATAAGATGAGGGCGATGCACATAAGGAGGAAATGCACATAAGATGAAGAAGATACACATAAGAATAAGAAGAAAGTAAACATGATAAGAACATACACTTGATAATAAGAAGAAGATACACATAAGAAGAAGAAGATACACACAAGAAGAAGAGGATACACATAAGAAGATCCACACAAGAAGAAGATACACATAAGAAGAAAAAGATACATATAAGAAGAATAAGAAGATACACATAAGAAGAAGAAAATACACATAAGAAGAAGAAGGTTAGTTAGTTAGTTAGTCGACAGATCATCCTCATTGCACATCGAACCATTCAGGCCGTAAGTGCTCAGATCTACTACTCAGCAAATCCCGCAGCATGTAGCAACTGACGACACCAGTTCTGTGTTGGTTTATTAATCTTCTTTGGCTTGTCAGCCCGCTCATTTCCTTGTACACCCGCATGCCCTGGCACGAAAATGAAACTAATCTTTGCCAGCCGAGATCGCTCCATAGACAGAAACCACTCTCTTCAGATCCACCCCATCTCTATCTGCTTGAGCATGTTCATTGAGTCGCTAAGAATACATGCCCTAGTGAATGTCTGCGTCTCGAGCCATGTTATTGCTTTACTTACTGCCATGACTTCCATAGTCAGGCTACTTGTGGTCAGAGCAACAGCACCAAAATTCTCCCTCCGGTTTGAGCCGTAAAATCCCATGAACTTCTCACTCGTGGAACGACTAACCCATCTGTGTAAATGACAGCTCCACCCTCCAAAGAATTCTCGAAGATCAAAGCCTGTACTTCTGCCTCCACAGCAGCCTACTTTATATAGTCCTCTACATACACATACACAAAAGAAACAAGCTTTCAAAACATACATTCTGTCAATCTTTTTATTTAAATAATAACATAACACAGTATTTTCTCATCATGTCCTACGCCAACAGGTGTAGGCATTCATGTCTCTCCACAGATGTCGGTTCTTGGTATTCTGGATCAACTCTGTTGATCATATTCTTCCAGGCCAGCATCATTTCTCTGTCTGATATTTCCAGTTGTCACAATGATTTCCAATGCCTCTCTTCTCATTATATGACCAGAGAACAACTTTTGTCACTTCTTATAGTTTGATGACAAAAGAATACCTTTTGTCACTTTCTTATAATCTGTTGACCAAAGAACACCTTTTGTCACTTTCTTATAATCTGTTGACCAAAGAACACCTTTTGTCACTTTCTTATAGTTTGATGACCAAAGAACAACTAGTTGTCACTTTCTTATAGTTTGATGACCAAAGAACACCTTTTGTCACTTTCATATAGATTGATGACCAAAGAACACCTTTTGTCACTCTTTTATAATCTGTTGACCAAAGAACACCTTTTGTCACTTTCTTATAGTTTGCTGACCAAAGAACACCTATTGTCACTTTCTTATAGTTTGATGACCAAAGAACACCTTTTGTCACTTTCTTATAGTTTGCTGACCAAAGAACACCTATTGTCACTTTCTTATAGTTTGCTGACCAAAGAACACTTTTTGTCACTTTCTTATAGATTGATGACCAAAGAACACCTTTTGTCACTTTCTTACAGTTTGATGACCAAAGAACACCTTTTGTCACTTTCTTATAGTTTGCTGACCAAAGAACACCTATTGTCACTTTCTTATAGTTTGCTGACCAAAGAACACCTATTGTCACTTTCTTATAGTTTGATGACCAAAGAACACCTTTTGTCACTTTCTTATAGTTTAATGACCAAAGAACACTTTTTGTCACTTTCTTATAAATTGATGACCAAAGAACACCTTTTGTCACTTTCTTATAGTTTGATGACAAAAGAACACTTTTTGTCACTTTCTTATAGTTTGAATAACGAAGACACAAACAATAGATTGCACGATTTAATGACTGGCATATTTCGCTGCATCTCGTTTTCTTAAAGGTTTATATAATTTTCTTCTTTCATTATTGTGTAGCAAATATACATTTGTTAATATTTATTATTTCTACAAAACAACACACTACATACAGCTTATGGTACTATCAATGATTTGCTTTATTTAACTGCTAAAAGTGCAGATAGATAATAAACATATATACACATATACATTTTCATATCCTAAGTGTTTATTTTCATACAATGATATGAATGCTGACTATTCAGAAGCAATGGCAAACTGCTGAACGTAAACTTGCCCAGGAATCACAAAGAGCCAAAAAATGTAGGAGTTAACTGCTACGTCCTGTAAAGGATATGCAACCAGCTAACTAATTAGTTTTCACGCCAATATCTAGCACTGGCGCCAAATCATATAAAACATGCCCTTGCCCTTACCGAACCTACAATGAAAGAGAAATGGTATGGTTAAAAAAAAACACACACACCAACTCCACGAAAAGGAACAAGCAACAACTTCATTTCTCACAGGACACTACAGGCTCAGTACCACATGTTTAATGGACTAAAGATGGAGATGCTGACGAATATAATTATGCTGTTGGTAAAATGACAGCTAAACATTTGTTGCAGGCGTGCCCTTACACAGAACAGAGAAAACTAATTTTGCCTACTCCCATCCCATTGTAAGACAAATTCTAAATGGGTACCAGGAAAGTTCTGGTAATTAAATGCGACCAGCGTGATATTGTCCACAAGATATTTCCAGCGCTGAATGGTCCTTAACAATATGGAACAAGCACCACATATCCAGTATGTTTCCATGTATGTAAAAGGGTACTTTTACTTTATTATTTTACTTCAGTCCCACTTATATCAGAAAGGTCCACCACATGTCAACCTACAGATTACCAGAAGTGACTTGTGGGAACACGGGAATGGAATTGACCCAAATATTTTACTTAATCTTGGTATGTAGCTACTGGAGCCAGTCTAAGTGGGGTTTGGTTCAATCTGAGGCACCCTTTGAGCCACTTACAGTGGTGCTGGTATACTAAGTGTGAATGTGACATTCATCAATATCTCCTATCTTTAATTTATTACACATTGTGGCATTTCAGACTGGTATGTCCTGTGTGGGCGTTGCATTACCGCAGCTTCTCAGTACAATGATGCATGTAATTATGGACCCCTGCAGGTTTGCAATTCAATATAAAAAGATGACGTCAATGAAAGTATTGATCTGGTGGTTTGACATGCTCCTGGACAAACACTTGTCAGTAGAAGAGGATTTCTCAGTGGTCGGTTGTAATATTGGTACTTTTTTCTAATACCACCCAACAGCAACAAGACAAGCTGCAGAAGCTGCTGGATAAGCAAAGCAATACTCTAACTCTCCGCCTGACGGAGTTTTGATCCCAGACCCGTTGCCGACCAAGGCTTAGGGACTGACATGCCCTGCCATGGCATTTAGTCTTTAGGTTGCATTTCCTCGCACCAGGATAAGGCTTGTACCCTCCCAACATTCGGTGCTAACAGAAAACAGGGATAGTACTATCTACCGTCATACGGTAGCTATGTCATATCTGATTAAGACCTGACATTATTATGTCAAATAATTACGTGACTATTAGAGAACTAATCTCTGTCACGGAAGTCAGAAAACAGATTGTAATATGCCATATACATTCCACATTTTACACGTGAACATTGTATGCTAATGACACTGAATAAAAAGACGAAAGGGGTCGCAGACTGCAAAGGCGTAACCTTTCTATGGAATGCTAGGAATCTTAGAATCCACTGGACGGATTAGAAGATCAGTATCTGTTGAGTTGTTGAGTTGAGTTAAGAACCGACATCACTGCACTCAGGACATTTCCATACGTGCTCAGTCCCCTCGTTTAACAGCCAGCGAAGAGTCACACTACTAATCGTTCCCACCGCTATCTGATTAAAAGTTCTCCAGGTCTTCCCTCTCAGTTTTGAGAATGTTCCAGAACCCCTGCCGATCCCCCGCAACCTCATTATTTCCACATATGGGTTCTCAATCTGTTCCCCGCCTTCTCCACTGGTCCCACAAGCGCACGACCACCTCCCCCTTGTCCATAGGCAAGATACCACCAAGAGGTGCATTCCCTGCTAGCCTATCAGCTTGTTCATTACCCCGTACACCCGCATGGCCAGGGCAAAATATCCATACAATTCTCACAATCTGTGACCTCTGAAGCGACGAGAGCCATTCCACACGAAACATTCCTTTCTCCACCTTGCTAAGCATACTCTTTGAATCCGTAATGATCACAACGTGTGTTGCAGTAGTCTCCTCTAGCCACCGGAATGCCGCTGTTACTACCTCCACCTCCATTCTCATGCTGGAGGTCGTAGTCTCATATGCCATCCATCCATCCATCATGTGCCATGCCGGTAAGCGTGGGCGGTCATGTTCTGCCATCTCACTCGATCACCAGAGTCGTGGATCAGCTCCATGTTTCTGTCTCGACCATGCCACAAGGCCAAGCCATCCAGGTACTTGCTTCTATGTCTTCTCCGTGGTCAGTTCCCCTCAATCTTACCAGTTGTCACCAAGTTCTCCAAGTCATTTCTTCTCATAACATGCCCAAAAAATTTTGACTGTCTACGTCTAATGTCTCTAATCAGTTTACGTTCTTCATTTGTTTCTTGACGGACTTGTTCATATGCCAGGCTCTCCTTTTTCAAGACTCGCCCATTAGCAGATCAGTATCAAATTACAGCAAGTAGTCAATTCACAAATACATTTGATTACCCACATTAGGACAGACAGTGGGACGCAGAGGTGTTTCCAAGGCACCAGGGCCGGGTTATATACTGGCCAAGACCTATTGACGCGTCCTCGTCGAGCATCCTGGGCAACAGGTCCCTTCGGGGTCCTGGCTAAAGTCAATAGGATCGCCGATTCCTCCGAAGTCGGAGAGTGTCTGCCTGTATGGCGAGGAACCACCAGTCTGCACACCAATAAGCCAGACGTGGGACAACGGATACTCACGCAAAACTCAGGTCCTGTATGACATCACACTGATGTTGGATAACAGGATGCCTTCATCCGACATACAGGACTTTGCGTTGGAGCTCAAGCCAACGAACACAAGCAAGCAAGCAAGGACAGACAGTCTTCAATTTGAGTCACGTCATGAGACTCTGGCACATGTTCTGTGGAGAAGAGTTACGGACGCAATTCGTAATTCAGCATACCGCGTTCGAAACACAGCTGCGGGCTATTTGGAAGCAGACTGCCTTGCGATGGTTTCCATACTATGGTATGAGTGTCGATCGTTCAGAAAACACTGGCAAATTACTGAACGTAAACTTGTCAAGAAATCTCGAACAGCCAAAAAAAAATAACATGCTGGAGTTGACTGCTATGTCCTGTAGAGGATATGCAACTAACTTAAAAAAAAAAAAGAACAAGAGGGTTTGGTGAAGATATAATAACTGGAAAGATTGAAGGTGTTAGAAACGGTATTAGGAATGTCATATTCTACTATCTAAATTCTACATAGAGTTATGTATTGTTGTAGTCTTGCAGTTGGAATTACACCTTGACTTTTTGTTCAGAAAGCAATTGCAAACTACTAAACTTAAATTTGCATAGATGATCGAATTGGGATTGATCACAACGTCCTGCAAAGGGCATCATCTCATCTCATCTCATCATGTTCCTCTTGTACCTTGCGGTTTCGAGGTGAAGCATAAACAGCGGGAGAGTGCCCGCTTATGGGCTTCATGTATCGATATTCCCATGGACTCTGTTATTCCCTGAGTCCATCGTTTACGTAATCGGCCTCTTCCTCTGCTTCCCTCTGGTCTGTACATCATTGCTTGTTGTGGTATGCTGTTACTTGGTAACTTGCATGGCCAAACCATTTGACTTGCTGCCTTCTAATAAAATCTAGTGCAGCTATAACCCTAACATTAGTCCTGATTTCTTCATTTCTGATCTTATCTCTTCTTGATACATTGAGTATTTTTCTCATGAATCTCATTTCTGTAGTGATTTTTCTTTTCTATTTTATTTGATTTAATATGGCGTGGCGATCACGCTTCTACACATCTCCAACACGATGGTGATGATTATGATCATCATATTCATGCATGTGCCAGCTGGCGTAGGCAAACATGGCTCTCCACAGATCTCGGTCCTCAGTGTTCTGGATCAACTCTGCTGATGATATTCCTCCATGTCACCCTCTTAGTTCACCCAGCATAATTTCTCTCGGCCCGCCTCTGCGACTGATCTTTCCCATCGTCACGATGTTTTCCAATGCCTGTCTTCTAATTACATGACCAAAGAATGATGTGTCCCTTTCTTATACTATACGTTACAGCTGTATAAATTAAATTAATGAACATGTACTCACATGTCTTGATGTATTTACTGCTGCACTCTGCATTGCGACAGAAGTTGTTGTTGTTTTTTTTTTTAAATTACATATCCTGCAACCTAATGTAAGTATAAGTTTTTAACACTAACTGCTGCATAAATTAAGCAATAGCTATCGCTAATAATTTATTTCTACTTCTGCTCTATAATTAAACCATTTTACTCTTCTATTGGCTATTGGACGAGGGGACGTAGCCCATATGGGAATATGCTGAGTGCAGTGATGTCGGTTCTTAACTCAACTTACACATTTTCCTGTTACTTTTACTAAAAGTACGCAATTTATAATTAAATACTAACTTTAAAAAAAAAAAATAACTTGTTTCAGAGTATTTTATTTAAATTTAAATAACTATGTACTGTTGCGCTACTAATGAAAAAAAAAAAAAAAAAAACGTACTTTGACAGATTTATAAACGGGTCTGAAAACTGGCTTTCAAAATTATTTTCAGTCATGTCAAATGGTGAAAAATTGTACAAATACTCAGATAAATTACTGCTACAAATGAAACTTGTATCCTTTTACTTTTAGTAGTTATTGTTGTGCTCGTTCTCATGGTTTGTGCTAATCTGCTAAACACTGTGATGGGAGTCTCCGAGTTTTCGTGGCGAAGTGGTCAAGCCATTTGACTCGGGCTCCGAAGGTTGTGGGTTTGATTCCGGGCCGCTTCCTTCAGCTCACGAGTTAAATTTTTCAGGAGACTCTTGTGGGTCGTCGCGTAGAGCTAGGAGTTCGTGCTTTGAGCGACGCTTTCCGCGCTGCGGAAAGAGACCGAGCCATATAATCATATATAACCGGGATAAAACCCGGTGCAATGAAGTCGATCGTATTTCATGGAAACAAAAACAATCAAATGCAGAGTCATTCCTAGAAAAACTGGGAATGAAGAGAGAGTTGATGAAAGAAATAAAGAGGAGACAAGTGAAATATTTTGGCCACGTTAAAAGACATGATACTCTTTCTTATAAAAACCATACAGGAAAGCAAGGTTGAAGGCAAGCGAGCAAGAGGTGAACAACGATACAAGTGGGAGGATAACATCAAAAGATGGACAAACATCAGCCTGACAGAATGTACAGTCAAGTCGAGAGACAGACAGTGTTGGAGATCCATTGCATTCAACCTTCATTGCGGAGACGGCACCTGATTGATTAACAGTTAAAAGTGTATTGTTGAATTTCTTCAAATATATGTAAAAAGGAAGGCAGAATCTTTTTAAAAATGCATGAAAACGTCTAGTTGTATTTAACAAACAGGAGTTATTTTTAAAAAAAAATTAGCTTATTCAATTTCCCCCCCCCCCCCCCCCCCAATCCAAAATAAATAAATAAATAAATAAAAATAAAATGAAATGACTTCGCAGAGGCGAAAGTTCTAGGTGGAAAAAAAAAAGCAAGCAGCAGACAGACCACAGCTGCGATTATTAGGTTCCCCCGAATAGTGTTCCCTTGAGTGTTAGAAAATAATAACAAACCCATGTGGCAACCTGTGACAGTCTTCACAGTACTTCAAACAGCAGAAGAGACACATCACACACCAAGGCGTTCAGCTTTATCGTTTTCATCGGAGTTTAACTATTGTGAAATAAATACAAGCGTAAGTATTCGTTATTTACTAAGTATACTAAAGATAAAGTTTAATTTAAAGTTCTCCAAAAGAAGTCTGCAGATTAATTTTAAAAACAAATAATAGTCAGTATTAACTATTATTTAATTTAATATTTTAATATCATAATTAATTAATTTAATATTAATTTAATAACGCAGAAGATTTTCAATGTTTCTTGTTTTTCATATTCAGTGTCCATGTCCTGTTCAAACCTTCAACGTTGTAATAATAGTAATATATTGAATTCTTTGCCTCATTCTTGCTGTACTGTATAGATAGTGTATTGTTGATTCAGCCAGATTTCTTTAGCCACTTTGCGTTTGTTTACTATTTCTTTATGTATTCTATTATATATTGTTCTTAATTTTACTTTTCCTTTCATCCATCCATCCATCATGTGCCATACCGGTAAGCGTGGGCCGTCGTGACTCGCAATTTCACTCGATCACCATAGTCGTGGATCAGCTCATTGTTCCTGTCTCGACCATGCCACGTGGTCAAGCCATCCAGGTATTTACTTCTCGGTCTTCCCCTTGTTCTCTTTCCCTCGATCTTGCCATTTGTCACCAAGTTCTCCAATTTACTTCTTCTCATAACATGTCCAGAATTTACTGTCTACGATGATGTTAAGAAATTGAGATGTAGACAGTCACAATGTTCTGTTTATTTTGCTGGTGCTTGGTTGAGACAGAAAACTGATCTGATCCACGAAGTACCAATATTACAACCGACCACTGAGAAATCCTCTTCTACTGACAAGTATTTGTCCAGGAGCATGTCAAAATACCAGATCAATACTGTCTTTGATGTCATCTTTTATATACTGTCTGCCCTATTCTGCTCCTAATCTCTGTTGTACATCTTCCATCTGATGTTATAAATGCCCCTAGGTATCTAAAATTATCAACTTGGTTAAGGATTTTCCCTTCTGTTTCTATATCACATTTTGGTGTCACCATTTTCTTTGATATTACCATTGTTACTGTTTTCTTGATATTCAAGGAGAGTCCTTTCCTTGCACTCTCTGTTACTACAACGTCTAATAATTGTTGTAGGTCTGTTGAATTATCCACCACCAATACTGTGTCATCTGCATAGCGTATATTATTTATATTATAACCTCCAACTAGTATTCCTGGCATCTCTTTGATCTCTCTCATTATTACTTCGCTATACAGGGAGAAAAGATCTGGTGACAAGACACACCCTTGTCGTACTCCTAGCTTTATCTGTTCGTAACTACCCTCTTTATTTCCCATTTTAATTGCTGCTACTCGGTTCCAGTAAATATTCTTTATTATTATTAAATCTGTTCCATCAGTGTTGATATCTTCCAACATTTTAATCAGTTCATCATGTTTTACTTTATCAAATGCCTTAGTATAATCTATGAAGCACAAATATATGTCTCTCTGTTTCTCTATTGACCTTTCTATTAGTGTCCGCAATGTATAAATTGCATTGTTTGTGCCCTTTCCTTCCACGAATCCATACTGTTCTTCACTAATTTCCATTTTATTTTATGTTGGTTCTTCTCATTATGATTCTGAGTAGAACCTTAGTGATATGGTTTATAAGGTTAATTGTACGAAAATCGTCACAATCAATTGCTCCTGGTCTTTTTGGTATAGCAATAAATACAGATTTCAGCATATCACTGGGTAAATATCCACTGCTGTAAATATCATTCAACATTTTGGTTAATATATCTACTCCAAATTCTCCCAATACTTCTAATTCTTCTATTGTGATTTCATCTGGCCCAGCTGTTTTTCCTTTCTTCATACGTTTCATAGCGTCAGCGACTTCTTCTTTCAGAATAGGTGGACCTTCTAAGTTACTATCTTCTGTTAATTCTGCCCTTTCTCCTTCATATAATTCTCTTATATACTCATTCCACCTCTTCATTATAGCATCTTCCTCTAATATTATCTTTCCTGTTTTTGATTTCAAACACCCTGTATTTATTCTTATTTTTTTTTCCAGTAAGCTCACTGATTTGTCTGTGCATATTTTTTGTATCTTTAATGAAATTTAATTCTATTTTTTTGCATTGCTCGTTTAACCAACTTTCTTTAGCCTTCCCACATTTATCTTTTATTTCTTTATTTATCTTAGCGTATTCTTGTTTGTCAATTTTATACTGTTTTCTTTTGTCCATCAGGTTTAAGATATCTTCATTCATCCAGTTTTTCTTAGCTATTTTTCCTATCTCCGGTAATACTTCTTTGCTAGTTTGATGAATGGAGTCCCTTAACATTTCCCATTGTTCATCTATACTCTGTATTTTAGTTATTGCATTGTACCTATTTTTCACAGTCACTCTGTATTGTTCTTGCATTTCTTTATCTATTTTCAGAACCTCTTTATTAAGTCTCATGTTCTTAACCATTCTTTCCCCTCTCTTTAATCTTACTTTTATTTGTCCACATAGTGGTACATGATCACTATTACAGTCAGCACAATTGCCTTTACATTAATTAAAGCATTTCTAAATCTTTTATTAATTAGTATGTAGTCAATTTGGTTGCGTATTTTCTTATCAGGGCTTTATCCATGTGTACAGTCGTCTTTTATGGTGTTTAAACCATGTGGTTCCAATTATCATATCATTGATATTTGCCCATTCTATTAGCTTTTCCCCTCTTTCATTTCTTGTACCTAAACCATAATTCCCAACTACATCCTCCATTTTTCCCTTTCCTACTTTTGCATTAAAATCACCAAGTATTATCTTTATTTCTTGTGATCCAATTTGAGCCATTGCCATTTCTATTTCGTCGTAAAAGTGTTGTATTTCTTCATCACTACTGCTTGCTGTTGGTGCATATACTTGTATAATATTTATGTCTATTGGTTTGCCTTTGATTTTTACCATAATAACTCTATCTGAAATACACCAGTATCCATTAATTGACTTGGCTGTTTTTTCGTCTAATATTATTCCTACACCTTTTTCATGTGTATCCCCTCCAGAATAAATTATTGTGTGATTATCAGCTATAATTCTGTTGCGCTACTAATACTAAAAAAAAAAAAACGTATTTGTCACAGATTTATAAACGGGTCTGAAAACTGGCTTTCAAAATTATTTTCAGTCATGTCAAATGGTGAAAAATTGTACAAATACTCAGATAAATTACTGCTACAAATGAAACTTGTATTCTTTTAATTTTAGTAGTTATTGTTGTGCTCGTTCTCATGGTTTGTGCTAATCTGCTAAACTCTGTGATGGGAGTCTCCGAGTTTCCGTGGCGAAGTGGTCAAGCCATTTGACTCTGGCTCCGAAGGTTGTGAGTTTGATTCCGGGCCGCGTCCTTCAGCTCACGAGTTAAATTTTTCAGGAGACTCCTGTGGGTCGTCGCGTAGAGCTAGGAGTTCGTGCTTTGTGCGACGCTTTCCGCGCTGCGGAAAGAGACCGAGCCATATGACCGGAATAAAACCCGGTGCAATGAAGTCGATCGTATTTCATGGAAACAAAAACAATCAAATGCAGAGTCATTCCTAGAAAAACTGGGAATGAAGAGAGAGAGTTGATGAAAGAAATAAAGAGGAGACAAGTGAAATATTTTGGCCACGTTAAAAGACATGATACTCTTTCTTATAAAAACCATACAGGAAAGCAAGGTTGAAGGCAAGCGAGCAAGAGGTGAACAACGATACAAGTGGGAGAATAACATCAAAAGATGGACAAACATCAGCCTAACAGAATGTACAGTCAAGTCGAGAGACAGACAGTGTTGGAGATCCATTGCATTCAACCTTCATTGCGGAGACGGTACCTGATTAATTGACAGTTAAAAGTGTGTATTGTTGAATTTCTTCAAATATATGTAAAAAGGAAGGCAGAATTTTTTTTTAAAAATGCATCAAAACGTCTAGTTGTATTTAACAAACAGGAGTTATTTAAAAAAAAAAAATTAGCTTATTCAATCCCCCCCCCCCCCCCCCCCAATCCAAAATAAATAAATAAATAAATAAAAATAAAATGAAATGACTTCGCAGAGGCGAAAGTTCTAGGTGAAAAAAAAAACAAGCAGCCTAGCAGACAGACCACAGCTGCGATTATTAGGTTCCCCCGAATAGTGTTCCCTTGAGTGTTAGAAAATAATAACAAACCCATGTGGCAACCTGTGACAGTCTTCACAGTACTTCAAACAGCAGAAGAGACACATCACACACCAAGGTGTTCAGCTTTATCATTTTCATCGGAGTATAACTATTGTGAAATAAATACAAACGACAGCTGTAAGTATTCGTTATTTACTAAGTATGCTAAAGATAAAGTTTAATTTAAAGTTCTCCAAAAGAAGTCTGCAGATTAATTTTAAAAACAAATAATAGTCAGTATTATACTATTATTTAATTTAATATTTTAATATCATAATTAATTAATTTAATATTAATTTAATAGCGCAGAAGATTGCAATGTTTTTGTTTTTCACATTCAGTGTCCATGTCCTGTTCAAAAACCTTCAACGTTGTAATAATAGTAATACATTGAATTCTTTGCCTCAATCTTGGTGTATTGTTGATTCAGCCAGATTTCTTTAGCCACTCTGCGTTTGTTTATGATTTCTTTATGTATTCTATTATATATTCTTCTTAATTTTACTTTTCCTTTCATCCATCCATCCATCATGTGCCATACCGGTAAGCGTGGGCCGTCGTGACTCGCAATTTCACTCGATCACCAGAGTTGTGGATCAGCTCATTGTTCCTGTCTCGACCATGCCACGTGGTCAAGCCATCCAGGTATTTACTTCTCGGTCTTCCCCTTGTTCTCTTTCCCTCGATCTTGCCAGTTGTCACCAAGTTCTCCAATTTATTTCTTCTCATAACATGTCCAGAATTTACTGTCTACGATGATGTTAAGAAATTAGATGTAGACAGTCACAATGTTCTGTTTAATTTTGCTGGTGCTTGGTTGAGACAAGAACACTGATCTGATCCACGAAGTACCAATATTACAACCGACCACTGAGAAATCCTCTTCTACTGACAAGTATTTGTCCAGGAGCATGTCAAACTACCAGATTAATACTGTCTTTGACGTCATATTTTATATACTGAATTGCAAACCTGCAGGGTTCCACAATTACATGCATCATAGTACTAAGAAGCTGCGGTAATGCAACGCCCGCACGGGACATACCAGCCTGAAATGCCACATGTGTAGTAAATTAAAGATAGGAGATATTGATGAATGTCACATTCACACTTAGTATATACCAGCACCACTGTAATTGGCTCAAACGGTGCCTCAGATTGAACCAAACTCCACTTAGACTGGCTCCAGTAGCTACAAGCCAAGATTAAGTAAAATATTGGGGTCGATTCCATTCCCGTGTTCCCACAAGTCACTTCTGGTAATCTGTGAGTTGACATGTGGTGGATCTTTCTGATATAAGTAGGACTGAAGTAAAATTAATAAAGTAAAAGACCCTTTTACATGCCTGGAGGTATACTGGGTATAGTCACTTCTGGTAATCTGTGAGTTGACATGTGGTGGATCTTTCTGATATAAGTGGGACTGAAGTAAAATTAATAAAGTAAAAGACCCTCTTACATGCCTGGAGGTATACTGGATATGTGGTGCTTGTTCCATATTGTTAAGGACCATTCAGCGCTGGAAATATGATGTGGACAATATCACGCTGGCCGCATTTAATTACCAGAACTTTCCTGGTACCCATTTAGAGTTTGTCTTACAATGGGATGGGAGTAGGCAAAATTAGTTTTCTCTATTCTGTGTAAGGGCATTCCTGCAACAAATGTTTAGCTGTCAGTTTACTAACTGCACAGTTACATTCATCAGCATCTCCATGTTTCGTCTATTAAACATGTGGTATTGAGTCTGTAGTGTCCTATGAGGAATGAAGTTGTTGCTTGTCCTTTTTCGTGGAGTTGGTGTTGATGTTTTTTTTTAACCATACCATTTCTCTTTCACTGTGGTTCGGCAAGGGCATGTTCTATATGATTTGGTGCCAGTGCTAGATACTGGCGTGAAACCTAATTAGTAATCCTTTACAGGACGTAGCAGTCAACTCCAGCATTTTTAGGCTCTTTGTGATTCCTGGTCAAGTTTACGTTCAGTAGTTTGCCATTGCTTTCTAAATGGTCAGCATTCATATCGTTGTATGAAAACCAACACAAGGCGGTCTGCCTCCAAATCGCCTACAGCTGTGTTTCGAACACAGTATGCAGGATTATGAATTGCATTCGTAAGCCCTTTGTCACAAAGCAGGTGTCAAATTAGCTGCAAAATAAACACTAAGGATATGAAAATATTTATATTGTATATATGTTTATCATCCATGTGAACTTTGAGCAGTTAAAGTAAATCATTGTTAGTACCATAAGATGTATGTAGTGTGTTGTATTGTAGTAGTAGTAGTAGTAGTAGTAATAAATATTAACAAATGTATATATGCTACACAATAATAAAAGAAGAAAATTAAATAATACAGCTATAAGAAAACGAGATGCAGCGAAATATGCCAGGCAATGATTGCTTGTGTTCGGTGGCTTGAGCTCCAACGCGAAGTCCTGTATGTCGGATGAAGACATCCTGTTGTCCAACATCAGTGTGATTTCATACAGGACTTGAGGTTTGCGTGAGTATCCGTTGTCCCATGTCTGGCTTATTGGTGTGCAGACTGGTGGTTTCTTGCCGTGCAGGCAGATACTCTCCCGACTTCGGAAGAATCAGCGATCCTACTACGTTAGCCAGGACCCCGAAGGGACTTGTTGCCCAGGACGTATGACTAGGATGTGTTACTTAGTAGGTCTTGGCCAGTATTTCAGTATAGAACCTGGCCCTGGTGCCTTGGAAACACCTCTGCGTCCCTATATTATTTGCTAACTGTGATCGACCTGTGGCGTCCATAGTGGTCGACGTAACGTGTTTCTTCACATTGTTCATGTCTCACATGCAGTGACTTACGTTTGGTATGAACATGAACAGTGTTGGACCATCAACTGTGCAACACCGGGATGGAATGTAATGAATTGCATTACACATATGCTGTAGGCAAGCGTACTAACATCTGAGCTAATTAGAATTGTGTATAATTGGTGGAACGCATTCTCCTCGAATGATGAAAGAATATAAGAGATCAAATGTTTTCAGTTCACACTCGTACACCTTTTTCGTATTTCCAGTTTCTTGGCCATGTCTTTCGGAATCAGGTTAGGGTGAGATTTCAGGACAGAGCCTTTCTTTGTGAGAGCTTCACACAAAGTCACAAGTGGTGATCAACAATTCATCTGTTCCACTTGCTTAGTTTCTGCTTATTCAGTGTTCGTGTTTTTTGTGGTATGCTGGTTTAGTGGTTGTCTCTTTACAAGGTCAAACCATATGACTTGCTGTAAACAACATAACACTCTTTTACAAGCCATACTGGAGGGTAATGTCGAAGGAAAGCCAGCAAGAGGTAGATAGATAATGGTACAGGTGGGAAGATAATAACCAGAGACGAGTGGACAGCAGTCTGACAGAATGTACAAACAAGGTGAGAGATAAGACAGTGGTAGAGATCCAATGCAGATGACCTTCACTGTAGAGATGACACCTGATTGTTTGATTGAAACAAGTAGGAAAACAAAGTAAAAGGCTTTCCCCATGCCCTGAGTCACATTGGGTATATTATAAATCACTATTACTACTGTCACTTTGCCGTCTTGATTGACAATTGTTTGTTACATTGTACTTCAAAAAAGGCATAATAACTACAGGGTGTATTTTTAATGACTCTGCAGTGTTTGAAAATATTGCCGGTCCAAGTTTTGTATTTACCTGTTATGATGCATGAACTTTACAGAGAGTGAAATACAAAACTTGGACCGGCAAAATTTTTAAACACTGCACAGTCATTAAAACTACACCTTGTACAACTCACAGCAAGGATCAGGGATGGAGTTATGCATACCTCTCCACAGCACAAAGCCTGAGTTGTAGAGAGCATGTGTTGCCCATGAAACATGATCCCTCTTTCGGGCTGCCTAGTTTACTCCAGAGGAAAGTTAACATCAGTAAATAATATAAGTTATAAATATAAATAAATAAAGGGCCCTAGTGCACATCTTGATTCACATTTGGTATGTGGTGCTAGCCCACAGTTTAATAGACCAATCAGCATTTGATGGGTGATATGGTCAGTATTCACAAATTACTGTTGTAGACAATACAAATTACTGTGGTAGTAATTCACATTACTGTGTGAATATATGTATTGTATATTTCAGCTTGAAGGATTCTTCTTCTTCTTCTTCTGTGCTTGTCCAGAATGTTGTTTTGGACATAACTGTGTTGTGCCTGTTTACAGCAGAGCTGCAATATTTGCACTTTTCGGCCAACACATCCGACTTCTCAAGGCATTTATTGACAGGGTTAACCTTCCCGAAGTTTGAAGAATCGATCGTATTGTTTTAGTTTATGTTGTGTGATTTCTGCAGTATGTACCTGACAAAAGGCAGCGAAATATGCCTAGCAATAAATGACAGAGACATATTTATGATTTGCAGACTCACAATTTATATATAAGAGTTCCTGTATGGGAGGACTATGTGGAGTGACTGAAATAGTTGCTACACGGCTGAGAGCAGGAAGTGAGAATGTGACGCTGTAGACTTTGACTTGTGTTTACCTAGTAGAGGCTGATGAAAGCCAGAGAGTTGTACAGAAGTCTATTTACCTGGGGGATTTCAAGGAAGTGCAAGGACCGCCACAGAGTGATTGTTTGTTGAATAAATCAAAGATTGTTGCTGCCGGGGGTTTATTAAGGCTGGTAATCTGAATTGGAAACAAATAGGTATATTAAGCTCCTGCGAGAAGAAACGTACTAAACATCGACATGTTGCACGTACCTTACAAGGAGATCCATCGTATTGCGAAATACAGGTGAAAATCCGAAATCAGAAGCACTCAATAAATATATAAAATGAATAATAAAATAAATTAAAATAAAATACACACAAACGAGTACAATACAACACACAGGACAGCAGACGTTTCGATTCTCAGAATCTTTGTCAAGGACAGGACACCACAGATAGCTAACACAACGGGCAATCACAAAGTAATCACATTCTGGTAATCACATTACAGCTTTGTCAATCCTCTCCTGCTGAGACAATAAGCCAATAATCACCACTGATATTTTTTTCACTCTTAACAACATCCCAAAACATCATACCAACTTGTGGCGAAGGTGTTGCGATTGCAGTTTGCAATCCTTATCTGAAACACAGCTGCAGGCAATTTGGTAGCAAAATGCCTAGGTTGATTTTCATACAGTGGTATGGGCCTCCATCATTCAGAAATCAATGTAAAACTTCTGAACATAAGCTTGGCTAGTAAATTACAAATGGCCAAAAGATGCTGGGGTTGACTGCGACTGTCAAGGAAAGGACATGCCACTAACTTAACAAATCTTGCCCTTTGAAGCTAGAAGAGAGTCTCTGACAAAACAGACAATGAAAACAAATGATTACTTAAATAGTGACCACAATATAAAAAAAGCACAATGCACGCCATGTCAAAAGTAATTACATTTTAATAATATATTTCTTTCACTTAAGATAATAAAATAAAATAAATAATGACAAAGTAATTATCAAGCAGTAAATTAAATGTATGTTCTTTCAGCTGTGGTCTGTGGTAAATATAATATTAAAAACACAAAAAAGTTAATATAATATTAAAAACAAACAGACACATATAATTATATTTAAACATGCCCGTAAACCAAGCTGACATAGAAACATATGTTTGTCAAATGCATGCAAAGCTAAAACACCACAATGAAATTACAAACACTGACTTCACTGGAGCATTAAAAACAACTCAAATATTTCATACAAAGTAACAAAACACTACCCTGATTAAGTATTTACGAACAAGTTTAGTGACCTCCATTATTATATGATTTATTCCCAGGCAGATGATGGCACATTCAGTAGTATCTTTGGGTCAACTCTAATTATTTTGATCCATATTGACATTGGGTTTGCACTTGTTTATTTTAGTCCATACTTAATTATTTTATTTAGTGCGCACTTGTTTATTTGGGTCCAGGCTTAATTAATGTGGTTCACACTTGTTTTAAGATTCACATTTAATTTGTCTCCATCTTTGTTTTAACATTCTTTAACAAACTACTTCTTGACGGATTCCAACCACAGTAACAGATATCCAGATCTTGCAGATTGTTTCTATTTTCCTCTTCTAGACCTACGATCTGATTCACCAACTGTATGGTGGCACTAACAGTTTCTGTGAAGTAGGTTACTAAAAGTTCACATCATTAGTGCATCAATTTCATGAGCGAAGGTACTAAAAAAAGTATTAAGAAATATGCTGCAAATGAAAACCAAACTACAAAAAAACACACATTTGTCTGCAAAATTCATATATATTGTCATAGCTAATGTTGTATAGTGTCAGTTGTCTTGTTTGTCAAAAACCTCCCGTCTCACATGTTGACAATTATTTCCACCACAGATGTTTATCCATGTCACGATTTCAAGCTGTCCATTATTTCAGTTTCCTTAATCATAAAGGGTTGATGATGTATGTGTCGCTGCCATAAAACCATGTTATTAGGACAGTTTGGTCAGACTGAGAACGGAGAGACAATTACCACTATGGGATGTTTCTATCCAGCAGGAATCATACTGTTGTGGATGCCACGTTTTAACAATGTTTATCTTGTTTTCTGTTAATTTACTTTTCCCGATTTTGCATCATTACACTGAAACTGCCGGTCTCTCTGGCCGAGGGATTACAACACTTTCTCTGTAATCCCGTTTATCACGCAGTCTTGTAGCGGGCGAGAACTGGGAGCGGTTCATCCCCCCGCTGATGACTTGCGGGATAACTGAGCCGGCCGCTCAGAAAGCAATGGCAAACTACTGAGCGTAATCTTGCCAAGAAATCAACAGACAGCTGAAAGATGCTGCTGTTGACAGCGATGTCCTGTAAAGGATATGCAAATTTAAAAAAAAAAAAAAACTGAAACTACTGTGCATTATTACAATAAGAGAAAGTTGTGCACATGTCCATTACTATTTCCTTAAAAATAGCTGAAGTATGGTTATGTCTAATTGTTTATATATTGCGTTATTATTTATAATAATTGTTGTTCTTTGTCCTGTTTGTATTGTTCCTGAAAAAAGGTTCTTAAAATTTAATTTTCAAATATGTGTTGTGTATTTTAACATATTTGTAATTACTTCACCATATTTCTAATTTACTTTTCTTCACTGTAATTTCTATTATCAAGCATGAGGTCCTTAACAAATTTGTACATTTGTTTGTGCTTGTTTGTTTCTCTGCAGGATCTGAACATACACTGTAAGTTTAATTTTAAATTTTTCTTCTTAAGATCTCCCCTTGTCTGATAAAAGTTAGTTTCATGTCCTTTTACATCATGCTACACGCAACCTCTACATTTATAGGCTGTTTGTGATTTACTTAGGAATTTTTATGTCCAGTAGTTTGCCATTGATTTCTGTTGTGATTTACTTAGGAATTTTTTTGTTCAGTAGTTTGCCATTGCTTTCTGAAAGGCCAACTCTCATACCATCAAAATCAATGCAAAGCAATCTGCTCCCAAATCACATGTGGCTGATTTCGAGGTCTCAACCCAGTATTTTGAGGTCTCAACCTGGTATTTCAAGGTTTCAACATGGTATTTTGAGGTCTCAACACAGTATTTTGAGGTCTCAACCCGGTATTTTGAGGTCTCAACCAGATATTTCAAAGTCTTAACCCAGTATTTTGAGGTCTCAATACAGTATTTCAAGGTCTCAGCCCAATATTTTGAGGTCTCAACCCAGTATTTTGAGGTCCCAACTCAATATTTTGAGGTCTCAACTCAGTATTTCGAGATCTCAACCCAGTATTTTGAGGTCTCAACCTGGTATTTTGAGGTCTCAACCCAGTATGTCGAGGATTTGTGAAACAATGTTTACTAATGCCTAAGCCTGTCTCATAACTTGGATCAACATATTGACCACTAGGAAGAAGGAAGAACAGTTTCATCAATAAATTACATGGTAGATATTGCTGTTGGGGATTTCTTTTTTGAACGCTTTGAACCCAAGCATAGTCCATACACATTACTTCTAGCAGTGCTGGACTGAATGTTGCGTGTGGATTAGCTTTCCCTATTATCAGTGTCCCTCGCCATCAGGTAAACCCACTCCAACTTCAGAGGTACTTGTAATTTACATCCCCAAGTCAAGGACTAGAGTTCAACTTAGTCCAACTGTCCGGTGTAGGGGCTGAACCCTTTACCTCGGCTTCAGTACACCAGATGTTTTAAAAACATGTGTTCTTATCCATTCGGCCCAGCTGACCTACTGTTGAGGAAATAAAGTGTTAGGCCTTCATAACATATTTGTGTGAGTGCCCAGTTCTCTCTGCTCATTACTTTTCCTTCTGAGATTAAAAAAAATCCAAAAGTGATGCAGCAACATCTTATGAGGCTAGGATCGATTCCAGAGTTATACAGTGTGTATTTTTATTGACTGTGGGGTGTTTGAAAATATTACCGTTCCAAGTTTTGTATTTACCTTTTATGTTGCATGACCTCCCCAGAGGGTGAATACAAAACAAAACTTGGAAAGGCAATATTTTCAAAAAACCCACAGTCAATAAACATACACCCTATAAATGTTGGAAACACATTCCTGTCATCATGAGGGGATTGAACCTGGGCTGTTAACTTGGTAAACAAGTACACTAACTGTTATACCAACAAAGCTCAATGAAACAAATTAACAAAATATGACCATAATAAAACGTTTATAATAAATACATAAATTCAGTGGCATTTGAAAACAAGATAGCATGAGCAATATTAAAAGATATTTACAGAAAAATATTGATTTGAGTGAGTTAAGTGATAGTTTTAAAGAAAGACTGTCAGGGATATAGAAAGTTACATTCAAAACAAATATAGAATATAAATGTGACATTCAGAGTATTTCTTCTTCTTCTTCTTCTTCTTCTTCTTCTTCTTCTTCTTCTTCTTCTTCTTCTTCTTCTTCTTCTTCTTCTTCTGCATTTGATCTGCCACTGCATAGGCCCTCAACCAAGTAACGCCATTTAACATACCAGGTGTTTGTAAAGTCTCACTACACTTTGTATGTAGAATAAATTGGAAAAATAAAGTACATGATGTCATCAAAAAATGTGCTGTGCTTTAAAGTCCACCTGTGAAGCAATATACAGCTGAATAGCTGTACGTCTGCTAGAGTAATTCTTTGCACTCCAAACAGAATGGTGTTATCAATGGAAGACAGAATTTTAAAAATTTGTTCTACATACAAAGTGTAGTAAGACTTTACAAACACCCTGTATATATGCTTGGTCATGATTGGTTAGATTTTGCAGCTGAAGTTTTCTATTGGATGAGGTATCCAGTCTCCAACCCTCCTGGGTCACCTCTTAGGACATGCCTGGTAGGTTACAGTGTTACTATGTCTTCCTGCCTTTACGGTCTGCTGGCTCTGTGGCAAAGGGGTTACGAATGAATTCAAAATCCCGCAAAGCACATTCAAAAGATAGCTGCGGGCGATTTGGAAGCTGACCACCTTGCATTCATACAAAGGTAATGAGTGCTGGTCATTCAAAAAGTACTGGCAAACTACTTAACGTAAACTTGCCAAGAAAACAACACCAAAAAATTGCTGGGGTGAAAAGGATATGCAACTAACTTTATGGGCCCCTGTGTATTTTCAGTGATTTTTATCCTTTTTCAAACTGGAGTAAGTGAGTTGATAACAGATAGTAACAGAGCAGACACATTGAGAAAACAAATGAAGCTTCAAGCACAAGCAGTATGACAATGGACATGTTGGCAGTAACAATAGCGTCTCATTGGCTAGTGGTAAAAACTACACCCCCATACTTGTATATTAAGTGAATCATTGAGCATGATCCAGAAAAATGAGGCATGTTCTATGGGCAGGCATTGGATTGAATTCTTGCAGAGTGCACAATTCGTAAATTCATGTTTATCTTCATGCCAAGACATGAGGGTGGGTTAGTTGCGGTTCCAACTTCACGGCAAAGGGTCACCCCATAATGCTCCTTTTCCATGCCAGTGAATATCACACAAAATGCTCCCCAGAGCCCCATGTGAAAAGTGGAACAAACAGCAGAACTGACAAATCAACAGCACACACAGGCATAATAGCCACTGCCAGAATGCCAACACAACAGTCCGCCATGAAAATTACATTTCATCGTCGATGGAAGTGGCAGTCACTAGAAAAGCAGCAGCATCATACACATAACTGTATAATGCAAAACTAGCTAGTTCAGCAACTGTCCGCAGCCATTTTCTGAACATGCAGTTCACAATAAAAACAATCGCAGGACAGATATAAAAGCACTTCACACAAAATCCACAGCTCACAGTGTCGCTGCTAGCACTTTATTCAGTAATTGGGTGACAGAACCATGTACCGCCAGTCCAACATGAGGAAAATGTGTAAGCAAGCCATAGCCAGAAGCAAAAACACTCCAGAGGCCTTAACAGCTTAACTGCTTATCCACCATATTGGACATGGGGATATTGTGGGCAATGAAAGTGTGGATAGGCTGGCAGGCATGACAATATATCAGAAGGTCAGTCAATGGTTCAATCCAATATCATGAACACCCTTAGAGAAACTGGGCACAATGACTTTCAACTGAATGAATTAGCATTATAATCAAAATGCAGGCATTCAGAGTAACACAGTGTGCGAGGAAGCATGCCAGTCAATATCAGATGAGCACAGTTAGTCATGTATGCTGATGGATTTAATAAGCAGGAGATTGTAACACTTATGGTTATGCCACAGTAGTTAGTTGCATATCCTCTACAGGATGCTGCAGTCAACACCAGCAATTTTTACTGTTGTGATCTCTTGGCAAGTTTACATTCAGTAATTTGCCATTGCTTTCTGAACAACTGGCACCCATACCATTTTGTAAAAAACCAAAGCAACGCTGTCTGCTGCTAAATCGCGCGCAGCTGTGTTTAAAATGTGAGTATGCATGATCACAAACCGCGTCCGTAAACCTCTTTGCCATCGTGCCAGCATGCCAACAGTACAATGATGATAATCTGAACTGAACTCATCAGGTTAGGATGAATGCCATAAACTATTAAACTCTTACATAATGTATAGATTTTTGAAGTCTGATGTCTTATCTCTATGTCATTTTCACATATACATAATTTTCCACTGCTTTCAAGTGTTTTCATGTTAAGGATGAGTGAGCAGAGGGTCTGGGTGACACTCAAGGCATAGGGAAAAATGGAGACAAATGTTGAACCAGACTGCCACAGGTACCAACAGCATGGAAACTGTCGACTACCGAAGGAGGAGATAGACACCTGTGGGATGTCCCAAGTGCACTGATGTTGATTCTGGAACTCATACCTACAAATGACTTTTTTTGTCTGCATTCGCTTGCCTCTACTTTTAGTGCACTGGGCTGATTATTGTGTGTTGACTAGCTTTCTCTATTACCAGTTCTCTCACCATCAGGTGAACCCACACTGACTTCTGATGTACTTGTAATTTATGTCACAAAGTCAAGGACAAGAAGTCAACATTTTAGTCCAACTGACTGGTATAGGGGTTGAACCGGAAGTGTAAGAACATGCGACCATACTGACTTCCTCCATATGACTTATAATAATGATCTAGGTACATAATTAATAATTATAACTCCAAAAATGTATGACTAGATTAGATAAATTATCCAAGTTTTAAGAGAAGGAATTAGTTCAGAAATGGCAAGACACCAGCAAATAACCCTAAGCTTCACGAACCATGCCACATAATGATGAATGGTCTAGAGTGGTAATGAATGTGTTGAAATATCTCACTACCTGTGAAGAGAGAAGTTCAGGTAAAGAGAGTATAACAAGATTGAAGCTGACCTCATCTGCCATGACAAGTGACAATGTAAAACAACAAAATGGCTTGACTAGAAACCACAAAATATATTTCTTCTATGCCCATTACCAAAGATTAATTAAATAATAACAAGGTTATTATAGATAAAAACAAAACACAGCAGACTCTAACATTCTTTCTACCAACATGGCCACATACCATAATAATATTATACTGATTGTTTAGATGTGATTCAATAACCAGCTTACTGCAGAAAAAACCAAACTGACTGCCAAATCCAAATCAGAGTCTTCAAAATTTGATGGACAAAAAGAACATTTAAAGACGTATGTGTCCACAATACAGATCAAATATGTTACATACATATGTATATACATAATCTAAATGTGGAACTTATATTTATTTGATATCTGGGCTTGTAATGCTGACATATACACAGACTTTACACTCTAGGATTCTGGGATTGCAGCTATGGTACACAAATAATTCACTGTTTCTAAGACTACACCTACAAGCCACAAGAGACAACAATATACATATAAACATGTCCACTTTGTGGGACAAAGCAATTTCCGTATATCAACAGTTTCCAACCTGTGTAAATATGGGCCTAGCGACAAATGCTCATTATGACTAATGTATGTAAATGGGTTCTTTACACACCCAATCACTGCCACGAGGCAATATGTGATGATCAGATCTGCTATTAGCGAATATGGTGATTTTTGTGTACTAAGCTGTAAATTAAACATTACGTTATCTGAGCAGTAAATTAAACTTCATATTATCGAGCTTTTCTTGTCTTTCAATTGTCAAGGGTTTAGCCGGACTATATGTCATTAGTATTAATAAATTTAATGGGTATTACATTTAAAAAGCTTTGCCAAGCAATAGTGCATCAAGCAATACAAGTATGGTGATTTTTATAGCTGTAAATAAACATTGTAGAGCAGTTAATAACTTATTTATCTGACTGGTATTATTGTTCTTTTCAATGCAAGGTGTTACCGGATTGTGATCCATAAACTATTTTTACTAATAATAAATGCTTTTCAAAGTTACTTAAAAAAAAAATAGCTAAATATAAACAACATAAAAGAAGCTAAAACATTTCATGAACTGTATAAAAATTTTGATTAAAAACAAATCAGCAGTTAAAACTCATAGAAAGAAAGTATTAACAAGAATTAGTGGAGATCTAAAGACAAAACAAATTTCATGAACAAGTAGTTGTTAAAAAATTACTTGACAATTACTGAGAGTCATTAAAAGTAGACTTGTAGGCAAAAATTATATAATAATAAAACACGTGATAGATTAGACTGAAATTAAAACTGTAAATTATTTTTCAAAATGATTTTCAAATTTTGTTACAATTTTAATTAAACATCTAGAAGAATAGTTATGCCATTTTTAAATCTGTTTGCAACTGTAGAAACTAGTTAGTAACAGTACAGCCTAACATAGTTCGAATCATAAAACAGTTAGATTGACGCTGCCAACCAGCTAGCCAGTACAAATTTCACAGTCTAGTTAAGACCCCCTAAAGTAAGGTTTAAACATGTTAGTTAGCAGACCAACCTTTTTAGGACAGTGTAATAAACTCAATTTAAAGATTTAGTTACAGAGCACCAGTCAGGATTTTTCAGTGAAAGCTTTTGGAGAACATTGTTGATTTAGCAGACACCAGTTAGACAGTGAAGCATTTAACATCTAGTTAGCAGACACCAGTTAGAACAGTGAAGCATTTTAAACATCTAAGTTAGCAGACGCAAGCTAGACAGTGAAGCATTTAAACAGAACCTGTGCAGATCACCAGTTAGACAAGTGAAGCATTTAAACATCTAGTTAGCAGACGCCAGTTAGACAGTGAAGCATTTAAACATCTAGTTAGCAGACACCAGTTAGACAGTGAAGCATTTAAACATCTAGTTAGCAGCGCCAGCTAGACAGTAAAGCATTTAAACATCTAGTTAGCAGTACGCCAGTTAGACAGTGAAGTATTTATACAGCTAGTTAGCAGACACCGATAGACAGTGAAACATTAAAACAGCTAATTAGCAGCACAGCTAGACAGTGAAGTATTTATACAGCTAGTTGCAGACACCAGTTAGACAGTGAAGTATTTAAACATCTAGTTAGCAGACACCAGTTAGACAGTGAAGTATTTAAACATCTTGTTAACAGATGCCAGCTAGACAGTGAAGTATTTAAACATCTAGTTAGCAGACACCAGATAGACAGTGAAGTATTTAAACATCTAGTTAGCAGACACCAGTTAGACAGTGAAGTATTTTAACATCTAGTTAGCAGTACACCAGTTAGACAGTGAAGTATTTAAACATCTAGTTAGCAGACACCAGTTAGACAGTGAAGTATTTAAACAGCTAGTTAGCAGATACCGGTCTCTCTGGCCGAGGGTTAGACCACTTTCTCCATAATCCCGTTTATCACACAGTCTCGTAGCGGGCGAGAACTGGGAACGGTTCGTCCCCCGCTGGTGATTGCGGGATAATAGAACACGGAAGCTTAAAAGCATGCAGACACCAGTTAGACAGTGAAGCATTTAAACTCAATTAAGCGAACGATTGCGTGAAGCATTTAAACATCTAGTTAGCAGACACCAGTTAGACAGTGAAGCATTTAAACATCTAGTTAGCAGACGCAAGCTAGACAGTGAAGCATTTAAACAGCTAGTTAGCAGACACCAGTTAGACAGTGAAGCATTTAAACATCTAGTTAGCAGACGCCAGTTAGACAGTGAAGCATTTAAACATCTAGTTAGCAGACACCAGTTAGACAGTGAAGCATTTAAACATCTAGTTAGCAGACGCCAGCTAGACAGTAAAGCATTTAAACATCTAGTTAGCAGACGCCAGTTAGACAGTGAAGTATTTATACAGCTAGTTAGCAGACACCAGCTAGACAGTGAAGCATTTAAACAGCTAATTAGCAGACACCAGCTAGACAGTGAAGTATTTATACAGCTAGTTGCAGACACCAGTTAGACAGTGAAGTATTTAAACATCTAGTTAGCAGACACCAGTTAGACAGTGAAGTATTTAAACATCTTGTTAACAGATGCCAGCTAGACAGTGAAGTATTTAAACATCTAGTTAGCAGACACCAGATAGACAGTGAAGTATTTAAACATCTAGTTAGCAGACACCAGTTAGACAGTGAAGTATTTTAAACATCTAGTTAGCAGACACCAGTTAGACAGTGAAGTATTTAAACATCTAGTTAGCAGACACCAGTTAGACAGTGAAGTATTTAAACAGCTAGTTAGCAGATACCGGTCTCTCTGGCCGAGGGGTTAGACCACTTTCTCCATAATCCCGTTTATCACACAGTCTCGTAGCGGGCGAGAACTGGGAACGGTTCGTCCCCCGCTGGTGACTTGCGGGATAATAGAACCGGCCGCTCAGAAAGCAATGGCAAACTACTGCGCGTAATCTTGCCAAGAAATCAACAGACAGCTGAAAGATGCTGCTGTTGACAGCGATGTCCTGTAAAAAGGATATGCGAATAAAAAAAAAAAAAAAGTTAGCAGACACCAGCTAGACAATGAAGTATTTAAACAGCTAGTTAGCAGACACCAGCTAGACAGTGAAGTATTTAAAAAGCTAGTTAGCTGATGCCAGCTAGACAGTGAAGTAGTTAAACAGTTAGCAAGTGCCAGCTAAACAGTCAAACATTAAAAAAGTTAGCAGGCATCAGCTAAACAGTGAAATATTTAAACAGTTAGTTAGCAAGTGGTAGATAAACAGCAAAACATTTAAACAGTTAGTTAGCAAGTGGCAGATAAACAGTGAAACATTTAAATAGTTAGCAAGTGCCAGTTAAACAGTGAAGTACCGAAACAGTTAGGAGGGAGAAATTATGAAACATTTAAACAGTTAGCTGACAGGTAACAGCTAAACAGAGAAGCTTTGAAATAGCAGTGATCAGTTATAAAAGTGAAACATTTAAATAATTACTAAACAGATTCCAGTAAGAGGAGTGAATAATTTACTTAACAGTTAACAGTTGACTAGTAAATTGATAATTTTGTGGCAGTTTATGCAAATGGATGTAAAGAGTTAAGCCTTGAGATACAGTAGGACATGCCAGCATGAGGTGAGTTGCCAAGTTACATTTCTCACAAGTAGTTTTAAAAAAGGGAAATATAACCTACACATGGTAGGAACAGTTTCTAGCCGTGAGGTTAAAATGCAATAATAATGTGGTCAGCCTGACAGGAAAATCTGGCTTCTGAAAAATAATGCCCTAACTTTGACACTGCAAGAAAAGAGAAGGCTGGGAAAACTGAAGACAAAAGCTAACTCAGAGAAGAACCATAGAGTTAAGCTGGAAAGATATGGTCAGAGCTTAAGGGGCAGCATAATTAGGATTGTAGCTTGTTGTTTCATTTAAAAAAAATTAGTTGGATATGCTTTATAGGATATCACAGTCAACCCCAGCTTATTTTGTCCCTGTTTGTCATTTCTTGGCATGTTTAAGTTCAGTAGTTTGCAATTGCTTTCTGAACGACCGATACTCATACCAATGTATGAAAACCAACACAATGTAGTCTGCTGCCAAATCGCCAGCAGCTGTGTTTTGATTGCAGTATCCCGGATTACGAATTGCATCCGTAACCATTTCATCACAGATATTTTCATTAAAGCTTCTGATAAAAACCTGACCAACCTAGCCCTAATCCCAGTCTCTATGTGCTGTGCTGAATCATAACCTAGTTACATTGTAATATGCCCCTCCCAAGCTGAAGTCCCAAGCTGGTCTTGCACACCAGATTAGCTTCTAACCTTGGAGAAGGGAAGGAGACCTCTATAACAAAGTTCCCGTGTGGATGGCACTTTATAGCCAGGGCAGGAGATCTGTCTCTCCACTAGCATCACTCCAAGAGATGCAAGCCTTTTTCAGAACACATGACCTGGGTGTTGATGTATCAGACTTAAGGGTTAAAACTCAACTTCAAGATCATTCAAAACAATGTTTGCCCATAGTGAATTTGATTAATAAAGGCAAAAACAATAGATTGTATGATTTATTGCCTCGCAAATTTTGCTGCATCTCGTCAGGTATATACTGCACACACCGTACGATAAAGTAATTAGATAAATCCTTCAAGCTGAAATATACACATATTCGCACAGTAATTTCAATTGTCCACCACGGTAATTTTAAACAGACTATCATGTCTTTCTGTTTGCATAAGACTGGCCTATGCAGATTAATCATGATAGCTTCTGCCACCTTTAAAATGCAACTATTATGTGTGTTAAACAACACATAAAACAGATTGTCCCTATCAATCACGTGACCGGTGTCCAAAATGTGCCATCAAATTGATCACGTAGGAGGTTTGTGGCAGGTCAAGATCATTCACAACCAAAAAAAAACATTACAATTTCTTAGCTGGCTCGTGGTGAAGACAAATAAAGCAGGTATTCTTGCCCCTTTGAAACACATCATGAACACAATCAGACAGTACTCCAAAGAAAGCAATATCACTCAAATACATTGTGAAATAAACAAACAGCAGCGAGTCAAAGGAGAGGAGAAGACACTGGCACTGGGAAGAACACACACTGAGGAAATCTGTTAATAGTATAACTAGACACTTCCTTGTCTATAACACACATGACCAATGAAATAGTGAGAGGTGTAAAAACACAAGGAGTAATGAATAAGAAACTGAGATGAATAAATTGGGGATGACACAGAGGGAGCCGACAGAGATAGAAGAAGTTAGGTTAGCTTGCCACGTATTGATTGGGAGGTCTATGCTCCACTAAGGGATGAAGGAAAGAAGAAGGCAATGTGATATAAACAAAAATCTAACCCTGCATAAAAAAAAGATTTACAAAATTACAACAGTAAAGAAACAAACACAACTATGTAAAAACAGACACCACAAACAATATGTTGCCCAATTTATTGCCTGGTATATTTCGCTGCATCTCATCAGGTGCATACATTAGAGTTATATATCATATGTAGTGAATAAATGAATAATACTTAAGCTGAAACAAGTAAAATAGTCTTATTATTCATATATTCACTAGGAGCATGGCTTAATGGATAGAGCACCATTTCTTAAACATCTGGTGTGCTGATGCTGAAGTAGCGGCTTCAATCTCTACTCTGGACAGTTGGACTAAAATGTGGACTTCTCTCGCTTGACTTGGAGATGTAAATTACAAGTATCTCTAAAGTTGGAGTGGGTTCACTTGATGGCAAGGGACACTGGTAATAGGGAAAGCTAACCCAAATGTAAAAATCAGTCCAGCGTACTAGAGGTAATAGCACGCTGTATGGACTACGCTTGCGTTCAAAGCGAGTGAACAAGAAAAAATAAATGTATTCACTTCAAATGATATATAACTCTGCTAGTATGCATGTGACGACATGCAGTGTAATGTGTCAGGCAATAAATCATGCAACATATTGTTAGTGACTTCTGTGTTTACATTCACTAACGGAATACACTGTTTTGAAACTGCAACCTATGTAAGAGGTATCCTATAAAGTACTGTAGACTACGAGAAATGCCCTCAGTCTCAGTTTGATGAAAGTAAACACCCACCAGCATCTCCTAATGGAAGGGAAAGGTTATACACAAGTGTATGGTAAACAGCGAAGGGAACACAGTATCCACCAGAATATACGGACAATTCCGCACCTGAGCACAGCTGGGCATTTACTTGCCCTGACAGTCAGAAATTACTGTCAAAGGATGTGGTCACACTCATCACCCAGTGAATGTTACAGGATAAGGCTTATAGAAAGTTAGTTGCGTATCCTTTACAGGACGTCACAATCAACCCCATTTTTGACAGTTTGTGATTCCTGGGCACGTTTACGTTAAGTAGTTTGTACTACCTTCTGAATGATTAGCACTTATACCACTGTATGAAAACCAACTCAAGGCGGTCTGCTTCTAAATCACCCGCAGCTGTGTTTCAAATGCGGTATGCAAATTGCTTTCATAACCCCTTCGCCACATATTTATAAGCAGGGCACACATTTCAAGGAAGCAGATATAAGCATCTCTATTTACGAAAGAAGAAGTATGAGCTACAATCATAAGGGCCCCGATTATAATGAAATTGATAAAGTAGACGGTTGAACGGGGCCATTCTTCTAAAGAATTGGAATTGGCAGGGAGAAGTGACTAGTTCTGAAACTTTTTACCAGTTTGTGAACTGAATATCATGACACAACATGAAACGTTTGAGGCACATAGAAAGCCTATTCCAGAACTTTCATAATTCCCTTATATTCTTCTCCTTTCACCCTTTATTCCCGTTTGGGGGATAGGTCTTCAACTATCTCACTCCTAATTGTTCTAACATGAGCTTTCCCTTGCAGCTTTGTCCATGTCCTCCCCATTTTGTTACTGACCCAAAAAAAAAAAAACAGAACCAACATATTTTTGAATAATTGAGAAAGTTTTGGGTATCACTGGGACAACACAGAGAATTGAATCGAGATCAACAATGGTTCCAGCAAGACGGGGCCACCACATAGTCAAATGATTCTCTATTCTGCCTGAGAGAGCAATTTCAGGGGAGACTGATCAGCATGAAGTGTGACTTGGAGTGGGTACTGCAATTACCTGACTTGAACCCCTTAGACTTTTTATCTATGGTCGTATCTCATGGATAATTTGTACCAGAACAACTCTCAAACGATTGGTGAACAGTAATCACAGCAAAGATCAGGGAAATCCCCACAGAGGAATGTGGTCGAGTAAATGACAATTTAGCGTAGCGTATGCAAGTGTGCATCCAATGATGTGGAGGTCATTTTGGAGCATATTTTGGAAAGAAGATAACTTGTATGCAAAGGTAACTGAAATCTTTGAAAATGATTGTACAAAGACTGAAGTTTACGTTCAAATTTCAAGAAATTTGCTAGACTTTTGTAGGATTTAATAAACTTTTTATGGGTTCTGTTTTTTTTTCTAGGTCACCCTGTAACTCTACTTTTCTTCTCCAAGTACTTTAGGTCTTCCTCCATTTCTTTTGCCTTGTGGATTCCACACAAAGGTTTCTCTAGTTATACTCTTCTCAAGTTTCCTCTATATCTGTCCCATCCAGTGCCAGCATCCTGATGCCGACAGAATAAAGGAGACGAAGAACAGCATTTTATGAGAAGGAGGCTGCCTAGAGAGTAAATCTATGTAAAATAACTACTGTAACATGATTCTCCACAGGATACATACAAATAAGTTGACAAAGATACTGTGACTAGCATCACACACATCTTGTGGTGCCATAAATTATGTTCACCATTTAGAAAAATCATGTCATTATTTAGCAGCCATGCGATAGTTAATTACAACATGCCCATTTCAAATCAAGAAACACAAAACACCTCAAAAACACCAAAAACCATTATTACAGTAATAATTTGTTTGCTTTGAAACATCAAAAACTAAAGCTGAAAACATTACACTAAAGCGTATGTCACAAGAGTTTCTCAATTATGTATTAACAGCATATTTTGTACATGAATGAATGTTAACAATTATACAAGGAAATTTTCTGAAACAATTCAACAGCTTTTCCTTCATTCGGTTCCGCAAATATTTGTCACAGCAATTTTTTTTACCCTTTGACTCCCACTCCCTTTTGGCATTCAAATACACTGTAACGAACTGCGTAATGGGCAGAGCCAAAACTTAGCTCCATCTTAGCCCTTTTATTTATCACTGCAGTCATATGTGATCTATATTTTTATTTATCCCCACGTAATATGTGATCTATACTTTTATCTATCACTGAAGTAATATGTGATCTATACTTTTATTTATCCCCACGTAATATGTGATCTATACTTTTATCTATCACTGAAGTAATATGTGATCTATACTTTTATCTATCACTGAAGTAATATGTGATCTATACTTTTATCTATCACTGAAGTAATATGTGATCTATTATTTTATTTATCCCCACGTAATATGTGATCTATACTTTTATCTATCACTGAAGTAATATGTGATCTATATTTTTATTTATCCCCACAGTAATATGTGATCTATACTTTTATCTATCACTGAAGTAATATGTGATCTATTATTTTATTTATCCCCACAGTAATATGTGATCTATACTTTCAATGAATAATTCTGATTCAAAATTGTCCAATATTTAAAATATTTCTAGTGAGGTAAGCAAGGCAGTTCACATCTTGGGGCATGTCATGAAAAGAGGAAAACTTAAAAACACATGACAACAAGCAAGATGAAGGGGAGAAAAGCAAGAGGAAACCAAGAAAGAAGATGCTGGACAGCCTAACATTATGGCATGGAGGCACATCAGTATCTGAAATGATTGGCAGCACACGAGCAGAAAGAAGGCCGTGGACAGCCATGATTCCAAAACCAAACAGTATGAGCTATAAGATTAGCAGTACACGAAGCAGAAGGCTGTAGACATGATCACTAGCACCACACGGCATGAAACTATGAGAAGACTACCAGTACATGAGAGAGAGAAAGCTAAAGACAGACATGATCACTAGCACCACACGGCATGAAACTATGAGAAGACTACCAGTACATGAGAGAGAGAAAGCTAAAGACAGACATGATCACTAACACCACAAGGCATGAAACTATGAGAAGACTGCCAGTACATGAGAGAGAGAAAGCTAAAGACAGACATGATCACTAGCACCACACGGCATGAAACTATGAGAAGACTACCAGTACATGAGAGAGAGAAAGCTAAAGACAGACATGATCACTAACACCACACGGCATGAAACTATGAGAAGACTACCAGTACATGAGAGAGAGAAAGCTAAAGACAGACATGATCACTAACACCACAAGGCATGAAACTATGAGAAGACTACCAGTACATGAGAGAGAGAAAGCTAAAGACAGACATGATCACTAACACCACAAGGCATGAAACTATGAGAAGACTACCAGTACATGAGAGAGAGAAAGCTAAAGACAGACATGATCACTAACACCACAAGGCATGAAACTATGAGAAGACTACCAGTACATGAGAGAGAGAAAGCTAAAGACAGACATGATCACTAACACCACAAGGCATGAAACTATGAGAAGACTACCAGTACATGAGAGAGAGAAAGCTAAAGACAGACATGATCACTAACACCACAAGGCATGAAACTATGAGAAGACTACCAGTACATGAGAGAGAGAAAGCTAAAGACAGACATGATCACTAACACCACACGGCATGAAACTATGAGAAGACTACCAGTACATGAGAGAGAGAAAGCTAAAGACAGACATGATCACTAGCACCACACGGCATGAAACTATGAGAAGACTACCAGTACATGAGAGAGAGAAAGCTAAAGACAGACATGATCACTAGCACCACACGGCATGAAACTATGAGAAGACTACCAGTACATGAGAGAGAGAAAGCTAAAGACAGACATGATCACTAACACCACACGGCATGAAACTATGAGAAGACTGCCAGTACATGAGAGAGAGAAAGCTAAAGACAGACATGATCACTAACACCACACGGCATGAAACTATGAGAAGACTGCCAGTACATGAGAGAGAGAAAGCTAAAGACAGACATGATCACTAGCACCACACGGCATGAAACTATGAGAAGACTGCCAGTACATGAGAGAGAGAAAGCTAAAGACAGACATGATCACTAGCACCACACGGCATGAAACTATGAGAAGACTGCCAGTACATGAGAGAGAGAAAGCTAAAGACAGACATGATCACTAGCACCACACGGCATGAAACTATGTGAAGACTACCAGTACATGAGAGAGAGAAAGCTAAAGACAGACATGATCACTAACACCACAAGGCATGAAACTATGAGAAGACTACCAGTACATGAGAGAGAGAAAGCTAAAGACAGACATGATCACTAGCACCACACGGCATGAAACTATGAGAAGACTACCAGTACATGAGAGAGAGAAAGCTAAAGACAGACATGATCACTAACACCACAAGGCATGAAACTATGAGAAGACTACCAGTACATGAGAGAGAGAAAGCTAAAGACAGACATGATCACTAACACCACACGGCATGAAACTATGAGAAGACTGCCAGTACATGAGAGAGAGAAAGCTAAAGACAGACATGATCACTAACACCACACGGCATGAAACTATGAGAAGACTGCCAGTACATGAGAGAGAGAAAGCTAAAGACAGACATGATCACTAGCACCACAAGGCATGAAACTATGAGAAGACTGCCAGTACATGAGAGAGAGAAAGCTAAAGACAGACATGATCACTAGCACCACACGGCATGAAACTATGAGAAGACTGCCAGTACATGAGAGAGAGAAAGCTAAAGACAGACATGATCACTAACACCACACGGCATGAAACTATGAGAAGACTGCCAGTACATGAGAGAGAGAAAGCTAAAGACAGACATGATCACTAACACCACACGGCATGAAACTATGAGAAGACTGCCAGTACATGAGAGAGAGAAAGCTAAAGACAGACATGATCACTAACACCACACGGCATGAAACTATGAGAAGACTGCCAGTACATGAGAGAGAGAAAGCTAAAGACAGACATGATCACTAGCACCACACGGCATGAAACTATGAGAAGACTGCCAGTACATGAGAGAGAGAAAGCTAAAGACAGACATGATCACTAGCACCACACGGCATGAAACTATGTGAAGACTACCAGTACATGAGAGAGAGAAAGCTAAAGACAGACATGATCACTAACACCACAAGGCATGAAACTATGAGAAGACTACCAGTACATGAGAGAGAGAAAGCTAAAGACAGACATGATCACTAGCACCACACGGCATGAAACTATGAGAAGACTACCAGTACATGAGAGAGAGAAAGCTAAAGACAGACATGATCACTAACACCACAAGGCATGAAACTATGAGAAGACTACCAGTACATGAGAGAGAGAAAGCTAAAGACAGACATGATCACTAGCACCACACGGCATGAAACTATGAGAAGACTACCAGTACATGAGAGAGAGAAAGCTAAAGACAGACATGATCACTAGCACCACAAGGCATGAAACTATGTGAAGACTACCAGTACATGAGAGAGAAAGCTAAAGACAGACATGATCACTAACACCACAAGGCATGGACTATAAGGAGATTGCTAGTACATGAGAAAAAGCGGCAGACAGACATGATCACCAAAGCCACATGACATGGACTATAAGAAGATTACCAGTACATGAGACAGAAAGCTGAAGACAGACACGATCACCAAAGCCACACGGCATGGACTATAAGAAGATTACCAGTACACGAGACAGAAAGCTGCAGACAGACATGATCACCAAAGCCACATGGCATGGACTATAAGAAGATTACCAGTACATGAGACAGAAAGCTGAAGACAGACACGATCACCAAAGCCACACGGCAAGGACTACAAGGAGAGGTAAACAGATCTGATGTAGAACATCTTCTGCGGTTAATTCTGGAAGCGGGTTTATTTCCTTCCCTTATTGCCATTTCTTACAGAAACTGATCTCAAAGTGTGCATACTTTATTTTCCAACAAGGCTCACAAATCTTTGTTTACGGCTTTACCATTGTATGTTACAGAGAAGGTCAAGGCTGATAAACATCTGTTTCATTCTTGTACCAGGGGACATGGCTTTTCATTCTTGTACCAGGGGACATGGCTGTAGAAGGAAATGGAACCAGCAGATAGGCTTGCAGGCTTAACTGCCATGGGGAGTGGACGAGCAATGGGCCAGGCTAACATCCTGAATGCCCTCAGGGAGGTAGGATGAGTAAATGACTCCAGGAAATGGATGTGATTATACAACTTTGACCAGGCTGCAAGAACATCAAGTTAAATGGGGTCAGACCACAAGAACCCCGGGAAGGTTAACCCGGTCAACAAATGCCCGCAGAAGTCGGATGTGTCGGCCTAACGGCACAAGAACGCAGCTCTGCTGTAAACAGGCACAACGCAATCACATCCGAAAAAAAACTCCGGATGAACGAAGAAGAAGAAGACCACAAGAACATCAAGTCAAATGGGATCAGACTGCAAGAATGTCAAGTTAAATGGGGTCAGACTGCAAGAACATCAAGTCAAATGGGGTCAGACCGCAAGAACATCAAGTCAAATGGGGTCAGACCGCAAGAACATCAAGTCAGATTGGGGTCAGACTGCAAGAACATCAAGTCAAATGGGGTCAGACGACAAGAACATCAAGTCAAAAGGGGTTCAAGCTAGACTAGAGCACCACACAGGAAGCCTAAGACAAATAGTCAACCAACATAGCTCTGATGTTGTTAGTTGCTACATGCTGAAGGAGATACTGAGGTGAAGATCTGAGCACATACAAATAGTTTAATGTGCAATGAGGATGACCTGTTTGACTAACTGACTGACTGACTAATTAACTAAATATGATATAAAAATTAAGCTGATTGGTTGGTATTTTAAGCCTTCTATTATTAGTATAAGATTGTGTTTCCCATAGCAAACAAAAGGGAGCTTACACGTATTAGCAAAATAGCCACTGGGATAAATATATCATGATCTCAGAGTCAAAGGGTTAAACACGGAAAAACCACACCTGTATTCACACTTTCACCATGTATCAGAGTAATTCAATATTGAATGTTTGCAATGACATTCACAATAAATATCTGCGCAGAAATTCAAACAAGATGTGCCAGGATGGGCATATATAATATTAAACACCATCATATACATTTTAAAATGCTGTTAAATTTGATTAAAAATTATTTGTTCTTGATCTCTGCTCTAACTCGCTTTGTGAAGCGTCCACAGGTCAAACCAACTATGAAGATGATGCCGATAACGGTGAATAGAATTGCTAAGAAATAATTCCGGGCTGGTGATGATGTCATCTGATTGATTATCTCTGAAAAACTTTCAGCTGGTGCCACCTACAATGCAAATGTGAAACATCGTCGCAGTTAACAATTTGAAAACAGCTATATGAAATGTATGAGAGAAAATGAAGTACAATGAAATGTTATCTTGCTATATCAGGATAAAATGTAATAGGTAGGTCGCGCATGCTTGCGCGTGTGTGTGTGTGAGAGAGAGAGAGAGAGAGAGAGAGAGAGAGAGAGAGAGACAGAGAGAAAGTAAGAGACAGAAGAGGTAGGTAGGTTGGTTAATGACCTGGACTATTCATCTGGACTAAGTTGGTTGTACGTTGTGTTTGTGTTTGTTCTCTCTCTCTCTCTCTCTCTCTCTCTCTCTCTCTATCTCTCTAGCAGGAGTCACACATACCCATCTGTTTCATGTTATGTTGTCATACCCAGCTCCATTAATTCATTCATCCATTCCATCCATCCATCCCTCCCTCCCTCCTTCCTTCCTTCCATCCATCCATCCATCCATCCATCCATCCATTCAGTAGCATGTCCTTTGCAGAATCCCACTCCCATGACAACATTCCGGAAAACCTCTCAATCATAAGCTAGAAGCCCTGCTTCCGATACACCCATCTGGAGATCATCCGCCACATCCTGCACCCATCTTCCCTTTGGCCTTCCTCTTCCTCTCTTCCCAGGCATATACCCCTCTATTACTGTTCTCTCCAAACTTTCATGATGTTTCAAGTGACCAAAATATTTCAATTTTCTTTATTTTATCGCCTTTAATAGCAAACCTTCTTCAATATTCAGCTCTTGAATTATGGATGCATTTGTTCTTTTTTTTATCCAGATATTCTTAGAACCCATCTATAACGTTTATATTCAAAGGCATTTATGCGCTGTTCAGCTTGATTAGTAAGTGTCCGGGTCAGCTGCAGTCATGTTGTCTCTTATAGCTATGTCAGGTGTGTTTGAGAAAACAATTAAACCCAAATTCCTTAATATCAAAAATACTTTATTCCATTAACAAAACGCTCTTGGCAGAAAACAGGAGCACAAAATCCTACCAGGATAGTTCTATAAAAGGGTTGCAGAAAAAGCAAAAATGTCGGTAACAGTAATGGGCAATTGTTGCACACAGTGAACAACTTGGGTTAGATATAAATTGTAAGAAGACAAATTATGGTTGTCACTAAGAATAAGGAAATACCACAATGTAATATACAAGTAAATGGGAATATTCTTAAACAAGTGAATCGATACAATTATCTCGAAACATTCATAATATCTGATGGGAGATGCCTTGAAGAGATTAGAACAAGAATCGCCATGTGAATGCAGCCTTTTGCAAAATGAAAAACATACTGACCAATAAAAAGATGTAATTTGCAACGAGAAAAAAAGTGTTGAGATGCTACATAGAATATGTGCTTTTGTATGGATGTGAAGCTTGGACAATGAGCAGACAAGTTGAAATACACCTGATGGCTGTGAAAATGTAGTTTCTGAGAAAAATGCAAAGAATACCATGGACAGACAGAAAAACCAATGACCATGTGCTATAAGAAACAAATGAAAACCGTAAACTGATTAGAGAAATTAGACACAGACAGTCACAATTTTTTGGGCATGTTATGAGAAGAAATAAATTGGAGAACTTGGTGACAACTGGTAAGATCGAGGGGAAGAGAACAAGGGGAAGACCGAGAAGTAAATACCTGGATGGCTTGGCCATGTGGCATGGTAGAGACAGGAATACTGAGCTGATCCACGACTCTGGTGATCGAATGAGATGGCAAAACATGACCGCCCACGCTTTCCGGCAAGGCACATGATGATGATGAATGTTCTCTTTTACGTGCCATAAGCTGTATTGGTCACATGGTGCTAGACCCACATTTGTATAGTCCAATCAGCACTCGGAGGCTGACATGGCCAGGACCAACTTAATCAGATATTTCCTGTAACCCAGTTTAGGCTGGGTTGACCTGGTAACCCAGATCAATTTTAAAATCTGTCCAGATGCAGATTTGAACCCAAGACCACTGGGCCACCAGGCAAGTATCCAGACATTACGCTACCAGCTCCATTTCTAACTATCAATCAATCAATCATGTGCCATGCCAGAAAGTGTGGGCAGTCATGACTCGCCATTTCACTTGATCACCAGAGTCATGGATCAGCTCATTGTTGTTGAATCATGTGGCCAAGCCATCCAGGTATTTTCCTCTCGGTCTTCCTCTTGGTCTGTTCCCCTCGATCTTGCCAGTTGTCAATAAGTTCTCTAACTTTCTGAGTGAGTGGCACCTTGCAGTCTTGACAGACTAAAGTATGTGAGTTGGAATGTGGCCAATATTCCATGACAATGCCTGGGCAGAGCTTCAGAGAAACATGTGGTGCCCAAACGACATGATCCCTCTCTCGGCCTCATCTTATGTTTTTCAGAGGAATGGGTAACCAATACGTCTGGCACAAGGTAGGCTGCAGACGCTGGTGGCACAGCGTCAACCCTCCGAGACCTCGCCACCATGAGCAGGTGGCGAGTGATGGCCAGACCCTGGCACCCAAGGGACCTGGCTTAGAGGCGTTCAGCCAAGTCCCACAGGTGAGGGCCACGTACAAGCCCAGAACTTTCTAACTATAATATTTCTAACTATAGTATGTTTTATTTGCGCTGGAATGCAAATTATTCCTCCCCACGACGCTTGACGGCAGAAGTGGAAGATGATGATGATGATGATGATTCTATATTTTATTCTTGTTAAAGTGCATATTTTCTTTATGATTATATTCTGTTTCACAGTATATATTGCATTCCTTATTTTCTCATATCCTCCAACCCTTAAGTTAATAAACAATTTACTCTGTCACATAACCAATGAGATACTCTCAAAGAAACTTATTTCCTGAAGCACTCACAAACAGTTTATACCTGGGCTGCAGATTCCCACAATTCCTTCCTGCCTTGAAGCATACTTCTGCAGTCCTTTGTGAAAGACTTTGGGTCACGCTCAAGAGAGATTAGCAAACACGTCATTTCTGCAAGTGGGGAAAAAAAACAAACATAACAGTAAGAAATGTTTATAAAAATTTGCTAGAACAAAATAATTTAATTTGAGGGATAAGAAAGTAAGAGAGAGCGGCTGGACGAGTGGCTAAGAATGCCGGGTTCTCCTTCGGGAGACCTGGGTTAGAATCCTTGGTAAGATGTGGATTTTTTTTTTCTGTCGGGGCAAAAAGAAAACCATAACCTGCACAGTTCACGATGACTGCACTAGCCAGGCGGCCTTAATTCCTCAGGCTCAAGACCCGCCTGCCCTACACTGCAAGGTATTTTAGGCAGTAGATGACAGTTGTTTTTTTGGACAGTAAGTAAGTGAGAAAGCAAGTAAAATAGCAAGTGAGTAAGAATGTAAGTATGTTAAGTAAATTAAATTAAAGTAGAGTAAAGCAAATCAAAGCAAAGGAAGGAAAAGGAAAGCAAAGCAAAGCAAAGCAAAGCACAGTAAGCAAGAAAGAAAGTAAAAGATCTTTGTCCATGCCTTGAAGGTGCTTGCCCATATTTGTATAGACCAATCAGCATCAATGGGGGATGCCATCAATACCAAGCCGACTGCCTTGACCTCCCAGGGCATTTGTGGTACCTATTTTAAGCTGGGATGACCTGGGAGCTCTGGCCAATTAAAAAAATATGTGTTGTAGAACCCAGAGATCACCTCTCTTCTAGATCGCAAGTTCTCCTGTTTACAACCCAGAGATCAAGATAGAGTTCTTCATTCTACAACCCAGAGATCAAGATAATCCTTCAGTCTACAACCCAAAAAACAAGATATTCCTCCAATCTACAACCCAAAGATCAAGATAGTCCTTCAATCTATAACCCAAAGACAAGATAATCCTTCAGTCTACAAACCAGAGATCAAGATAGTAGTCCAATCTACAACCCAGAAATATAGATAGTCCTCCAATCTACAACCCAGAAATGAAGATAGTCCTTCAATCTACAAACTAGACATCAAGATAATCCTTCAATCTACAACCCAGAAATATTGATAGTTCTCCAATCTACAACCCAGAAATCAAGATAGTCCTTCAATCTACAACCTAGACATCAAGATAATCCTTCAATCTACAACCCAGAAATATTGATAGTTCTCCAATCTACAACCCAGAAATCAAGATAGTCCTTCAATCTACAACCTAGACCTCAAGATAATCCTTCAATCTACAACCCAGAGATCAACAGCAACTGCAACATTAAGATGTCTGTATAAAATTGCCTCGAACATACTGAAAAATGCTGATAAATAACCTCTTCCATACAGCAAATGCAAAATTGGAAATGAAAAGAAACTATAAGAATACAATGACAATACAGACAAAGATGAGCCATTTTCTTCATCTAGCTTGGGGTGGAAAGACATGTAATATTTGGGTGGTATTTGCGCAGTGTCTGTTTACAGCAGAGTTGTGATATTTCCACATTTCAAGACTTAAGAAACAGATGCTAGTCTGGCCAACAAATAAAAGATCAACCACTCAACCAAGATTCCATTGTGAAGAAAACTGTGATGGTCTAAAATCCAGAACAAAACAAGGCTATTCCCTGTGATGATGGTTGATTAGCAGTACCCATGCCTTGCACATCATGTTTGGGGAAACAAGGCAAAAGGATCAACTTCATTGCACCGGCTTTTCCCCATCTAGCTCAGTCTCTCTCTGCAGAGCAGCTAACTGCCTGTTGAAAGTGTTGCACTGGTCTAGAACATCCCCTGGCAAACTTGATGGGAATATCAGTCAAACTAACTTCAGAGGTACTTGTAATTTACGTCCCCAAGTCAAGGACAGGAAGTCAACATTTTAGTCCAACTGTCCGGTGTAGGGGTTGAACCATTTACCTCAGCATCAGCACACCGGATATTTAAGAACATGTGTTCTTATCCATTCGGCCATGCTGACCTTCAGTTCTCTCTGTGTTTCAGCCTCTTTCAAATCACTTAGATTACTCATTTTGGCTGCCCTGTAATTTTCAGCATTCTACATTGCTGCTGCTTCTTTCACACTTTACACCCCATTAAGGCATAGGCCTGAAACCATCTCTTGCTAAGCCCTCAAATCCTTAGCTATCCCATGCTGTTCTCCTCATATTATTCCTTTCTGTCTCTACTTATCTTCTCCATGTATTTCTTGGGTCCTCCCCTAATTCTTTTTGCTGTATGGATTACTGATAAAGGTCTGTCCAGTTATACTCTCAGCTTTTCTCAATTTATGTCGTATCCAGGGTCAGCATCTTGTCTTTACCTCTCAATTCACTGGTATATATGTCTAATTCTCTCCAAGAAGCTCCACAATGGTGACTCATCTAATCACTAATTTTACATTACAGTTAGTTAGTTGTGGTTCCAACTTCACGACAAAGGGTCATCCCTATAATGCTTCGTTCCTGTGTTAGTGAATATCATACAAAATGCTCCTCACTGCCCCATGTGAAAAGTGGAACAGATAGGAGTCTCAACAAACCAACAGCCCACACAGGTACACTATGCATAAGGCTGCTGCAAGAATGCCAAGACAAAAGTCTGCCACGAAAAATACAGTTCATCGTCAATGGAAGCGGCAGTCACTAGAAAACCAGCAGCCACACATTACTGCATAAGCCAAACCCAGTTAGTTCAGCAACCGGCCGGCCATCATTTTTCCGAACATGCAGTTCACGCTACAAACAACTGTGGACAGATGTAAAAACACTCTACATGAAATCCACAGCACACAGTGTTGCTCCACGCACTTAACTTAGTGGCTGGGCAACGGAATCATGAAATACCAGACCAACATGAGAAAAATTCCTAAGCAAACCGTAGCCAAAAGCATAAATACTCCAGAGACCTTAACAACCCAACTGCCTATTCTCCACGTTGGACCAGAAGTCCTTACATTACAGTATGAAATATTAAATTGCAAATGGTAGTTACAACAATCACTTACGTCTGCCTTGTCCTACGATAATGTCCTTGCAATGAGCCACCAGGTCCTGCTGGCATGCAGCATGCAGCAATGGATCAACATGTACGTCAATTCTACTTTCAGCTATAGCATATGCAACCTCCTATGACAGTGAAACACATATTATGCCCTTAAATAACTGCAACTTAGAATAGAGAAACACATAACATATCTTTAAATAACTGGAACTTAGGACAGAGAAACACATATCATGTCTGTAAATAACTGGAATCCTACGATATAAAAACACGACATGTCTTTAAATAACTGGAACTTACGACAGAGAAACACATAACATATCTTACAGCTAATGCACTCTAGAGACTACATGTCTAAAACAGGGCTTCTCAAATTATTTTGTTGCTAGTTCCCATTTTGATCAGAAAAAATTTATCTCACTCTTATAAAATTAATACCTACAAAGGCTATGCATAATACTTATATACAAATATAATTTACATTTGTGTCTGCTATCCCCAAAAATTGTTTACGTATCCCCAACACAAAGAGTGTCATAACTAATGTTTGGAGATGCCTTGTTCTAAAACACAATAAGGACCACGTTCTTGTACCTCTTTGCATTTTGGGTCCTTCAGGACTTTGAAATGACTCTTCAAACATTCAGTAATGCTTCCACTTCCAAAAGCGCTGATGTCTTCATTGTCATCATTTGGATCTGTTTTCAAGGAGGCAATTTTGTCCGCACAAAACACTTTGATCTGGAGGGTGCAAGAAAGACGTCAGTTTAACAAAAGCTATTAGATCTTATATCCCATTAAAAGTGTACAAAAAGACATTTGTTCAAGAAGAGCTTTTAGAGCTAATATACTGGCAATAGTGTACAAGAAAGATGTCTGCCAGTTATAATATAGTGTCAACAGAGTGTCAAGGTAGCAGGTTCAACCCTTACACAGGTCAGTTGGACTAAAATGCTAGCTTCTCATGCTTGACTTGGGGATGTAAATTACAGGTACCTCAGAAGTTGGAGTGGGTTCACACGATGTCGAGGGACACTGGTAATAGGGAAAGCTAACCCACACGCAAAAATCAGTCCAGCGCACTAGATGTAGTAGCACGTGTGTGGACTATTCTTGAGTTCAAACGTGTGAACGCAAAACAAAACAAAATAAAATTGGTAAGATGATAAAAGCACAAGTGCTTCAAAATAACATCGCAAGACATCATCATCATGTGCCCTGTCAGCTGTGTAGATATTCAAGCATCTCCACCCCATCTCGGTTCTTGGTGTTCTGGATCAACTCCATCTCCGACGGCATGTATCAATTCGTGTGTCGACTCCCTTCTGTGACATGACACAAGACTGTCGAGAACTTTTTCACACTATCTTCCTCGATCTATCTTTCTACAAATCTTTCTGGTTGTCATAACGTATTCCAGTCTTTGTCTTCTCATAATGTGGCAAACAAATTATCATTGCCTCTTTCTGATGTTTGTGATAAGCTGTCTTTGCGACTTATCTCCCCTTAAAACGTCCAGATTGCTCATTTTGCCTGTCCATTTAATTTTCAACATTCTTCTGTAAACCACATCTCCAAGGCTTCTAGCGATTTTTTTCGCCTGTTTACTAATTGTCCAAGATTCACAGCCATGTGTTCGATGTAACATGCAAGAACTTTTTTTCTAACTTTCAAGGACATGGACTTATTGCACAAAATGTTCTTTATTTGATAAGATGCAGTTTTTGCTTGTCCTATTCTGTCCTTTATCTCTGTTATGCTTCTTCCATCTGATTTCACCCATGTGCCTAGATATCAGAATTTCTGCACTTACCCCAACATAACGTGATTTACTTTAATTGCACATTTATGTTTATTATTATTATTATTGTTATTTATTATTATTTTATTAGACGGCTCCCTGGCCGAGGGGTTCGCAGCTTTCTCCGTTAACCCCGAATACTCTCGTGGTTGACATAAGCGCACGAGAATTAGAAGTGGTTCAAGTTGCGCCAGTGACTTATGAGAGTATGGAGCCAGTCGCTCAGAAAGTCGTGGCGTGCTGATGAGCGTAATCTAGTCTAGGAATCAACATACAGCTGAAAGATGCTGGTGTTGACCGCAAAATCCTGAAACAGGATGGAAACGCAGAAAAATGTTTTTATTAATTGCACAATCTGTTCCTTTGATTGTACCATAACTTTTGTCTTTCTATTATTTAAGTTAAGGTCAATTTTCCCACTTTCTACAACCAATGAGTCTACATTTGTTACAATTTTTTTCTTGTTCCTTCATCCTGACACAGACAGCTGATTGTGTTGTGTGCAATTACAGCAAACCTGTGATGGTTATACCTTTCAGCTGACACAACCAATTTCAGAACAGGACTTTGGAACCTGGTTTTCCTTGTCTCTTCAATTACCATCCACTCTCCGACCCTCATTGATATTGCAAATAGTCAAGCTATAAGATACTGATTGTACCTCTTTTGTTATTGTTATCAATTCTCACACCTTTCAAATTTAGTAATTATGGATTACATCATCATCAACTTCACAAAATTTTACACTCATAAAGAAGCATGGAATCATTTGATGCTAATGATAAATTGATATATTTAATCAAATAAAGGGACATGAAATGTGACTAGGCAACTCGACAAATGAGCAACACACAAAAGTGTATAAAAATGAACATTTTAACCACTCTTTATCAATGTATAAACAACGGAAAACAAGAACACCAAATGAAAAACAGAAATGTCCCAATTCAGACAACTATCCAAACACCACATTGAAATATGTAAACTAAAAACAAAACTTTAAGTAATAGGAAGCAAGGGGGAAAAACTCCAGAAAAAATAAAAATAAAATTTTTTATTTGAACACATTCTGAACAACTTATACCACCTAATAATTACTATAATTTTTAGGAACCAATAGTTGTCATTACAAACGCCTATTGGTCAAGTGGTCAAGCATGTGAACCCTCACTGAGGCATTAAAGAAAACTAACCTGGGCTCACAGGTCCACCCAGCCTAAACTAGGTACCAGACAATATCTGGGGAAGTAGAAGTGGCAGCATGATACAAACACACCACTCATTGGATGATTTTTATACAAATATAGAAACAGTAACATATACCTGATACACTCCAAGGTCCGGAAACAAATAGTTCTGAACACAAAAGACATACTTACATCATTCTTGCATGACTTCAACAGAAGCGGATTCAGGCTGATATCCATGGCAGCTTCTCTTATGAGGAACTGAACCTCCCGACTGCATTCCTCACTCAGCTCCTAGTGAAGCAGGGTTAACATTATAAACAACACTACCTGGACAACTACAGAGCATTAATCTTTGCAGTTCTAGTTTTATCTCCCACTCTCATCATCATAATATACCAGGCCTTTTGTAGAAAGCCACCCTCATCACATCCTGCTGACAAGTCCCTCAATCTTGTCAATTCTCCGGGTACATTCACCCTCATGCCCAGACCCTCATGCCCACACCCTAATCTATGCATCTTGCCATTTGCTCTTGCCTGAGATGGGCAGTTATTCAATTCATTATCCTATGATGGTCATCATATCTCCTGTCAATAGGCACTGGCATTCATGTATCGCCACTAATCTCGATCCTTTGAGTCTTGGATCAGTTGTATATTCCTTCATGTCACTTATCCAGTCCATTCAACACCATGTCTCATTCTGCTTCTTATCTTTCCAGTTGTAATATTTTCCAGTGCTTCTTTTCTCAACATATCACAAAAGAACATTACTTGTCTCTTTATTATAATTCTACATACTGTTCTATTTTCATTAGCCTTTTTCAGGCAGTTGTTAGTTTGGCAGTCCAATCTATTGATATGGCTCATACAATTTCATTTTTCTATTTCATATATGGTTATATACACATATATCTATATGGGTATATATATGGTTTTGATGATCTTGTAATTAATGAACCTACAGTTATTTAGGAAGATAAGTATCCTACAAATGAATCTAATTAAGTGAATTCATTAGTTATCAATATTTGCATTACCTAGCAATAATTCAGATCCCTACCTTTTTCTTCAAGGCATAATTCTTCTTCAAGCAATCAATGATTCTGCCTTCCATACGTGCATCTTTAGTGGATTTGTCCTTAAAGACATCTGTGCAAAACTTTGGGATATCCAGCCTACATGCTTTGTGCAAGCGAGGGTTGAGCTCAACATCTGCAGGGGAAAATTAATCTTACTTAAATTAATTAGCACCTACATATCTAAATGTGTTACTTGGACTGGACTGATTAATCAAAGCAGCAGCAGCAGTAGTTAGTAGTAAGTAGTAGTAGTACTACTAGCAGCAGCAGTAGTAGTAGTAGTAGTAGTAGTAGTAGTAGTAGTAGTAGTAGTAGTAGTAGTAGTAGTAGTAGTAGTAGTAGTAGTAGTAGTAGTAGTAGTAGTAGTAGCAGTTAATAAAAATAAGTTCGGAGGGAAAACTGAAGAAAGAGTCTGGCGCTTTTGCTTTGACCACATGCAGCCTGACTATGGAAGTCATGGCAGTAAGAAAAGCAATAACATGGCTCGAGACACAGACATTAAATTGAGCTTGTGTCCATAGTGATTCAATGAGTGTGTTCAGGATGATAGAGATGGGGTGGGTCCGAAGAGAATAGCTTCTGTCTCTGAAGCGATCTTGGCTGGCAAAGATTAGTTTCATCTTTGTGCCAGGGCATGCAGGAATACAAGGGAATGAGCAGGCTGACAGGCTTGCAGTTAGGGCTATTGTGGAAGGCAGATGAGCCATGGACCAGGCAGACATTCTGAATGCTCTAATAGAAGTAAGTCTTTTAGAAGAACCAAGCGAGGACTGGGAATCTACAACCATGGTCAGGCTGCGAGAACAGTGAGTTAAAAGAGGTGTGGCCAAACAAGAACACTACACAGGAAGCCAAAGAATAGTAATAAACCAATTCAGAACTGGTGTCGTGAGCCGCTACATGCTGCAGGATTTGCTGAGGAGGGGATCTGAGCACTTATGGACTGAATGGTTCGATGTGCAATGAGGATGATCTGTTGACTAACGAACTAACTAACTAATAATAGTAAGTAGTAGTAAGCAGTAGCAGTTAGTAGTAAGTGGCAGCGGCGGCGCTGGCAAGTGTGTATGTGTGCACAAACACACAAATGCATGAGTGTATGTGATTATATCATCAACAAAAACAAATAGAAAAAATTACTTCAAGGTAGAAAACGAAAAGGCTGAGTGAGTGGTGGGTGAGTGAAAAAGTGAGTGAGTGGTGGGTGAGTGAGAAAGTGAACGAGTGGTAGGTGAGTGAGAAAGGGACTGATGTGATCATTCTTGTCTTTTAGTGGTATGTAATTGGCACATCAGGCTGTTCTTAATTTGCTCCTTCCTTTGCTAAACATTATTATTATGATTTACTTAATATAAATTTATGTTGCTATGAAAAAAGCTAATAGATTTATTGAATTGAGTCCTGCCTTCAGCTGCTTTGGCAGGGCCAGACCAAATGATTTTTCAGGTCTTATACAGCCCACAGACCGGATGTTAGAAGCCCCTGAATTAGAGGAAATCATTCTCAGTGCTTGGGACGTGGAACACAAGATTGTTGTAACATAGAACAAGGAGTTAGACAGGACAGCATTTTGTTCTCTTATCTGTAACCTTTATACATTCAACATCACGAGGAAGGTCAGAGAAGATATTGACAAGGAACAAGAACCCCTTTGTAATTTAGGATGTGGTAGAAGGGCGGTAATACTGAATTTTGATATACTGACAACACAGTATTATTATCAACAACACAAATGGGGCTTGAGAAATAAATTAAATCGGTGCAAGAATAAAGTGAAAAACAAAATTTATATCAGAATTCAACAACAATAAAAAAAAAAAATAATGGAAACTGATAAAACAAATATGGTAACAGATGTATTTATCTTTTTTTTTTTTTTTTTTTTTGCATATCCTTTACAGGACATCGCTGTCAACAGCAGCATCTTTCAGCTGTCTTTTGATTTCTTGGCAAGATTACGCTCAGTAGTTTGCCATTGCTTTCTGAGCGGCCGGGCGGCTCAGTATCCCGCAAGTCACCAGCGGGGGTCGAACCGCTCCCAGTTCTCTCCCGCTGCGAGACTCTGCGTGATAAACGGGATTACAGAGAAAGTGTTGTAATGTTGTAACCCCTCAGCTAGAGAGACCGGCTGTATTTATCTAGGGAGATAAATTACAGAAATTGAGCAATTTTGAGTGTTTTGGTTCTCTGCTGACAGGCGATGGAAAAGTGATGACACAAACTAAGATAAGAACAAACTACAGAAAGTAAAATAATTAAAACCTTGATAGATGATAGAACAACAAAAGTCGGTGTACAAAAAGCAAGCACATTTCCTGTGGCAACAAATAACAAATGAAAAACAATGTTTACCATAGTGAACTTGAATGATGAAGACACAATGGATTCATGATTTATTGCCTGGCATACTTAGCTGCATCATTACTGCGGTACTGTGTGAATGTGTGTTGTATATTTCAACTTGAAGGATTGATCTACTGTGGTACTGTGTGAATGTGTGTTGTATATTTCAACTTGAAGGATTGATCTACTGTGGTACTGTGTGAATGTGTGTTGTTGTATATTTCAGCTTGAAGGATTGATCTACTGTGGTACTGTGTGAATGTGTGTTGTATATTTCAGCTTGAAGGATTGATCTTATTGCTTGAGTTTGTATTGTGCTTTTATGTTTGTGTTGTATTTCTGTAATATGTACCCAGTGAGATGCAGCAAAATATGCCAGGCAATAAATCATGCAATCTATTGTTTGTCTCTTCATTACTCAAAATATAATAAATTAGTTGAAATGCACATATTTGCCTTTGAATATAACATTGCAGAAGAGTAATATTCATTGGGCGGAAAGAAGAACAAACAGATCTATCCATTAAGAACTCACTATTGAAGAAGATTGGTTATAAAGACCCCCAAAAAAGGAAAGGGAAATATTTTGGACTTTCAAAAAAACATGAAAGTCTAGAGAAGATAATTATGGAAGGAAATGCACTGGAGAGATGGGTTTGTGCACTGTGCCGAGATTCTCCTTGCATAATCAGTGGGAGTAGAGTAGAGCACTTACAAGTGTATCTGTGTGCAAAGAAAGGCATCTTTGATCACAAACCAAAATTACTGACATAATTCATTTGAATATAACCTCTAACCTTGAGTCTGTTCAATCTGTCGGCGATGAACCACCTGCCTACATTTGTCATCAAAGTTGATTGCAATGTCCTTCTTGTCAATGAGACATTTCAGGAGATCAGCCTCTTCTGAAATGCTTGAGCAATGTTTCTAAGAAAAAGATACATGAAGACACATTAAACATGCTTCAGTTCTGTAAGATGGTGAGATACTGCTGTTGGGGTATGAAATGTACGTCTTCATATACTCTTACTCCTTTTTTACATATCCTTTTGCACATATTCTTGGTCCTTCCCAGACAATTCCTAGGAAATTCTTAAAATTTTCTTCTTTTTCGTACACTTCACATGTCATCCTCAATATATTTAAAGAAAGCAGCAGTCAACTTGTGCTTATTAGCATCTCCATAGAGTTTGTCGTCAAACGGAGCAGGTGAGGGCCAAAAACATTTCTCTCTTCTGCATATGTTGGACACTCTTACAGCAGGTATATGGCTGTCATTTCACCAATTTCAGAGTTACATGAATCAGTCAGTATCTCCTATCTTTAGTTTATTGAACAAGTGGTATTTCAGCCTGCTATGCCCTGTGCGGAATCTGAAGCTTGCTACTTGTTCATCTCAGTTGAGTTGGTAATATGAGAAATCTTTCTGGTGGCCTGAATGCTCTGATTTCCACTTGCTTTTTATACATTTCTTGGCCTCATAATAGTTATAACTTTATAGTTCAGCGTGGACTAGACTTGATTTCAAAGTGAGCGAACAAAACAACAACAACAACAACACCACCAAATCTCAATCTGGATCAGGCAAGCAAGATACCTCCCCTCCCCCCTCACTCTGTGTGTGTGTGTGTGCGTGAGAGAGTGAGAGAGAGAGAGATAGTGAGTGAGTGAGAGAGAGAGAGAGAGAGAGAGAGAGAGAGAGAGAGAGAGAGAGAGAGAGAGAGAGAGAGAGAGAGAGAGAGAGAGAGAGAGAGAGAGAGAGAGAAATAATTACCAAGACAATACTGCAGGCAGGAGATTAAAATTACCAAGACAATACTGCAGGCAGGAGATTAAAATTACCAAGACAATACTGCAGAAGATTATAATTATCAAGACAATAATGTAATAGATTATAATTACCACAGCAATATTGAGATACTTTATAATTACCAAGACAATATTGTAACAGATTATAATTATCAAAACAATGTTGTAAGATATTATAATTACCACGGTAATCCTGCAGTATTTATATTTAGATTTGACTTGTAAAGAATCACCTTCCTTGCATATAGAGAGTTGTGTATGTGCTCCACCCTCTTCACTTAGATAACACAATGGAATGGAGAACTCAACACAGTGCAAAAATTCCACAGCATTAGCCAAGATCCAAATCTGTCTACACCAAAATCTGACATTTTGCTGGTTGATTTTAAAATTTAGCCCGGGTTGCGACCTTTTGGCCCACTGTGTTTGATCAACTACTGATGGATTTGTAACATGTGTGATGTGCACATGAACCTTAGTTTTTCACCCTTATCTAAGACGGCTAGGCAACTGATCCACTACTCTTAGATTGGGTTGAGATGAGGTGATATGGAGGAGATAACATCCTTGGATTTCTTATCTTGTAAGAATAGGGTAGATTAAAAATGCCATGTGATAAATACCAATTTAATTAGTAAAATCAATAAAATACAACTCTGTAATAATAATAACAAGAAAGAGGTAAATACCAAGACCCACCTTGATCATATCCTTGCAGACGTGCAGCAAAGTGTAGTCTCCGAACATTGCATCATCTCTCTGTGAACAGAAATTAAATGTCAAATATCTTGGAAATATTATTACAGAAGATGGCAGAATAGACAGAAAAATCGAAATCAGATGTCAAAAAGCAAGTGCTCTTATATATCAACTATAACTCATACTAAAACATACAAATATATCATTATCATAACATTGCATCATCTCTCTGTGAGCATAAATTAAATGTAAAATATCTTGGAAGTATTATTACAGAAGATGGCAGAATAGACAGAGAAATCAAAATCAGATTTCAAAAAGCAAGTGCTCTTATATATCAGCTATAACTCATACTAACACATACAAATATATCAATGTCCACAAAATTACAGATAATAAATAGCATATTCACACTAATCTTAGGCTATCAATGTCCAATTTGGACATTATCAAAACAAACTTATGGAAAATCAACACCTATGAGATAAGATTTTTTAAATTAATTTTTTGTGTGGATGTGATTGCATTGTGCCTGTTTACAGTAGAGCTGCATTCTTGCGCCATTAGGCCGACACATCCGACTTCTGCAGGTATTTGTTGACTGGGTTAACCTTCCCGGGGAGATTACATGACTGAGAACAGCTGCAATTTAACTATCTGAGACCGAATAAGAAATGATGTTATCAAACACAGTGGGATCAACACCTTGTGCCACATTTATTGAAAGACAGAAGATCAAATGGTTTGTCCATCTTGTTAGAATGCAACGCCATCAATTACCAGCACTAGTCCTACCTCAAAGAACATCTGCTATGAGAGCAAGAGGACACCCGAGAAGAAAATGGGTTGCCGACATCAAAGACATTGCACAATCACACAGAATGATACTATCCAGTGCCCCTCCCCTCACAGCATCAATTATACTCTCCATGACACTTGATGGAAAAAGTGGAAGATGATCTTTGTATATCCTAAGTAATTGCGATCCATTAGAGGGTGCAAGTAGTTATAAAAAGATCTATAAATATCTTTCATGGTGGGTTGCAAGTAGGTAAAAAAAAAAAGATCTGTAAATACCTGCCATGGTTGGGTGCAACTAGTTAAAAAAAAGATCTGTAAATATCTTCCATGGTGGGTTGCAAATAGTTAAAGATAGATCTGTAAATATCCGCCATAGTGGGGCGCAAGTAGTTAAAGAAAGATCTATAAATATCTACCATGGTCAGGTGCAAGTAGTTAAGGAAGGATCTGTAAATATCTGCCATGGTGGGGCACAAGTAGATAAAGATAGATCTGTAAATATCCGCCATGGTGGGGCGCAAGTAGTTAAAGAAAGACCTATAAATATAAATATCTACCATGGTCAGGTGCAAGTAGTTAAGGAAAGATCTGTAAATATCTGCCATGGTGGGGCACAAGTAGATAAAGATAGATCTGTAAATATCCGCCATGGTGGGGCGCAAGTAGTTAAAGAAAGACCTATAAATATCTACCATGGTCAGGTGCAAGTAGTTAAGGAAAGATCTGTAAATATCTGCCATGGTGGGGCACAAGTAGATAAAGATAGATCTGTAAATATCCGCCATGGTGGGGCGCAAGTAGTTAAAGAAAGACCTATAAATATCTACCATGGTCAGGTGCAAGTAGTTAAGGAAAGATCTGTTAATATCTGCCATGGTGGGGCACAAGTAGATAAAGATAGATCTGTAAATATCCGCCATGGTGGGGCGCAAGTAGTTAAAGAAAGACCTATAATTATCTACCATAGTCGGGTGCAATGGTCAGTGCACAGACTTTCCAACAGTGGCCCAGGCTTTATCTCCATTAGCAGTCGGATTATTTAAAAAAAACAAACTGGTACAGCATTGGGGTAAACAAAACCTTACACCACATGGGCAGCATGCTACTAGCTACATCATCCTTCTTGTGGTGTTTGGTACATACAACATTTATGAACTAACACTGCAAAGACAATTTTTCAGGCTAATTATAAGTGATTGGTCAAAATCACATTTTGCACAAACTCAGGACCGGCAGTACGACAACATTTCTCAATTTTTAGTTAGTTTCATTTTCTCAAAATATTTTCCCTGACATACAAAATTGTGAACTTTTATACACATATTTTACTCAGTCTGAAGTAACAACATTGTTTGATGCTAATGTTGTAGTGATTGGCCAACTTCACACTTTTGAAAAAATTCATGAAAAAATTTCTCAGCTGTGTGCCATTTCCATTATCTCAAAATAGTTGCCCAGATATAAAAACAATCGTTGGCTTTTATGCGCATATTTTACTTATTCTGATATAAATAAATTGTTTTAGACTAATTTTCTAGTGATCCAGCAATTTTTATTCTTTGAGAAAAATCCTCCGGCCGTATGGCAAAATTTCTCAATTTTGAGCTATCCCATTTTTCCAAATAACATTGCTCCAATAGGGCAGATTATTATTTGTATGGTCATATCTAGTGTCAGGACATTGTTTCAGACTAATTTTCTAGTGAACCAGCACAATTTATATTTTGAGAAAAATCCATGACCGGCCGTATGACGAAATTTCTCAATTTTGAGCTATCTCATTTTCCATAATCAAATTGCTCCAAAAGGGCAGATTATTTTTTGTATGGTAATATCTAGTGTCAGGACATTGTTTTAGACTAATTTTCTAGTGATCCAAAAAGTTTTTTTTTTTTTTTTTTTTAGAAAAATCCATGACCGGCCGTATGACAAAATTTCTCAATTTTGAGATAACTCATTTTTCCCAATAAAATTGCTCCAAAAGGGCAGATTATTATTTGTATGGTAATATCTAGTGTCAGGACATTGTTTTAGACTAATTTTCTAGTGAACCAGCAACTTTTATTTTTTGAGAAAAATCCGTGACCAGCCATATGACAAAATTTCTCAATTTTGAGCTATCTCATTTTTCCCAATAAAATTGCTCCTTTACGGCAGATTATTATTTGTATGGTCACATCTAGTGTCAGGACATTGTTTTAGACTAATTTTCTAGTGAACCAGCAACTTTTATTTTTTTAGAAAAATCCATGACCGGCCATATGACACAATTTCTCAATTTTGAGATAACTCATTTTCCCAAATAAAATTGCTCCAAAAGGGCAGATTATTATTTGTATGGTCACATCTAGTGTCAGGACATTGTTGTAGACTAATGTTCTAGTGAACCTAGAGAAAAATCCTTGACCGGCCGTATGACAAAATTTCTCAATTTTGAGCTATCTCATTTTCCCCAATAAAATTGCTCCATTAGGGCTGATTATTATTTGTATGGTCATATCTAGTGTCAGGACATTGTTTTAGACTAATTTTCTAGTGATCCAAAAAGTTTTTTTTTTTTTTTTTTTTTTTTTTTAGAAAAATCCATGACCGGCCATATGACACAATTTCTCAATTTTGAGATAACTCATTTTCCCCAATAAAATTGCCCCAAAAGGGCAGATTATTATTTGTATGGTCATATGTCAGGACATTGTTGTAGACTAATGTTCTAGTGAACCAGCAACTTTTATTTTTTGAGAAAAATCCTTGACCGGCCGTATGACAAAATTTCTCAATTTTGAGCTATCTCATTTTCCCCAATAAAATTGCTCCATTAGGGCTGATTATTATTTGTATGGTCATATCTAGTGTCAGGACATTGTTTTAGACTAATTTTCTAGTGAACCAGCAACTTTTGTTTTTTGAGAAAAATCCTTGACCGGCCGTATGACGAAATTTCTCAATTTTGAGCTATCTCATTTTTCCCAATAAAATTGCTCCAAAAGGGCAGATTATTATTTGTATGGTCATATCTAGTGTCAGGACATTGTTGTAGACTAATGTTCTAGTGAACCAGCAACTTTTATTTTTTGAGAAAAATCCTTGACCGGCCGTATGACGAAATTTCTCAATTTTGAGCTATCTCATTTTCCCCAATAAAATTGCTCCATTAGGGCTGATTATTATTTGTATGGTCATATCTAGTGTCAGGACATTGTTTTAGACTAATTTTCTAGTGAACCAGCAACTTTTATTTTTTGAGAAAAATCTGTGACCAGCCGTATGACGAAATTTCTCAATTTGGAGCTATCTCATTTTTCCCAATAAAATTGCTCCATTACGGCAGATTATTATTTGTATGGTCATATCTAGTGTCAGGACATTGTTTTAGACTAATTTTCTAGTGATCCAAAAAGTTTTTCTTTTTTAAAGAAACATTCATGACCGGACGTATGACAAAATTTCTCAATTTTGAGCTATCTAATTGTCCCCAATAAAATTG
>JACEFZ010004798.1:0-78519 GCA_014155875.1 Cepaea nemoralis | reverse complement strand
CAATTTCTATTTTTCTCATCTCTCTTTTCCGTACAGTATTACGTAAGTCAGGTCAGATATGGCTGGCTATGGATGGCAGTAGAGGGTACTACCTGCTTTCTGCTATCACGGAATGTTGAGCTGCGCTCACCATACTTGACACTCAACATTGCGTATTTTCTGTCTAAGGTTCTGGGAAACAAACTACTGCTATTTAGTCCCTTACAAAATTTAGAATTCCAATGGTTTGGAGAGTGCCAAAGAACCACTATTATGACTGTTATTTATGTGTTGGTAATAATAAGGGAATTAATTAAATACACAATCACAAAAAAAAAAAAAATGGAAATATCCAGATTGTCAAGTATCCGTTTAAAGTGTCGTCCCTGGAGTGAGAGGAATCAACACCCACATTATATTTTAACCCCTTATCATTATCCTAGAGAAACCCCTAGAATCCGTCTACAATACTCCGTCAGTTTGTGGATACCTCCTTCTCTCTCTCTACCACTGCTGTATCATGCCCCCTCTCATTCTTTCCCAACGCAACATACTCAACAACTCTAGCTTCTAAAAATTAATAACAATTAATTTATTCAAAGAAAAGTGTAATGTATGTGAGAAGCGTATGCGAAGAATGTGTGACGTGTTCTATAATGTGTGTAGAATCGGACCTTCAGATCAATAGCACAGTCAGTTCATCCTTGCAAGGACACACCACAGCACGTTAGGTCAAAACAAATCCACCTCACCCAGTGATGTATCTCTCCTGCCAGACACTGACTTTCTTCTGTAGCTACATGGTAATCCATCGACAAGATTCTTCGAAATAGATACAGTTTATTATTCACCACTGATCATGGACCGGTTGCACACTACACATTATAAGTCCCTATAGTATTTGATTGATTGATTGATTGATTGATTTAGGAACCGACATCACAGCATTCGGGACATTCCCATAAACGCTTCGTCCTATAGTATTTAAAATGTACAAATCTCTGTAGGGTGACAATAAGTATCACTGTCGTTGGAAATAGACTTGATCCTATCTATTGTCTACAGTGTCTAAATTACAATGTTATTTGTAATATTTCCCTGGAATCTACCACACCATCTGAATGTTACATTTAAAGTTCTCGTGTAGTTAGTAATGTTTATATGACGTGTGGTGTCTCAACAAACATCACCCATCCTAGGTGAACGTTAACAAACTGGAATCGTTAAATTGTTTCGCTCATATGAGCTCTGTTCCGGTGGACCCTCCTGATCATGAGCACAGCCCAAACATTATTGAACAACTTTCTTCTTTGACGTTATTCATTTTCCGTAAGAGAAAAACATTTATTGTTCAACTGGTGTTCTTCCCAATTGGAGTTTTTTCTTCTTCAAAACGAGTGTAGAGCTTCCTCGTAATTGGCAGGGAACCTGTTAAAGAAATAATACACCGGGTGAAAGCACCAGTCACTGATCCTACCAGCTGAGCGTAGGCCTACAGCCTTGCTCAGATATTATCAGTGAACTAAACTCTGTCATAGAGCAGATGAGCCTATCACCTAGGTCCGAATCAGGTTATGACAAGGAAAGACCAATAAACAGAGAGCAGAACCCCAGTGGGCACCCCACTGAAAAATCCCACTATTGGACACCTTCCCCATCTCCCAACCCATTCTTAAATCTCTCCAAATATCACCCCGCTACACTATTCTCCCTAGCAGAGCTAATTCTCACTTCACTACTCTATTCTCAACTAACAGAGCTAATCATCACTTTCCTACTCTAGCTAGTTTTACCAAGGCTACTGCCCATATTAATTAGGCCTAAATATAAGCTATGTAGTACCTTATGTAACACTGCTTTTCTCCTGAATCACATCTGCAATTTGCCATGACAGGCACGTGTAAATTAAATTTAATTAATCCCGCACACGGTAGATGTTCTTCCAATTCCAACAGAGTTAGCGAAAACACTGTCCGTCTTCGGCCACTCTCTAGTTTACAATCCCTGTAACAAGCTGGGTTTTTCAGTCTTCGATTGTTCCAGTGACTTCCTTTGATGTCACGCATGTGTTCTCGGGGGCACTAACTATTTCAGAATTATTCCTTTCCCTCGTTCAACCAATGCAAAAATTGTCTACCCCTGCTTTGACAACCAACACGAACTTTGTCTGTTTTCCTGCATTCTCCCAATTCGGTTCACAATAACAAGCCTTTAATTTCCCGTCTTGCGGGGACGTCCAAGGACAAATCCACTGTTTGATCTCGCCGACTCCTCCGTAGTAAACAACTTGTAGTTGCGAATCAACCTGTCTTTGGTATTTTTAACATCTGATTGCAACTCCACAGTGATTTTAACGACATAGGCCGAATCAAGAGAGAATTAAGAGAGTAGTCCATCTCACTCTTCTTCACTGTGAGTTCAATTGAGATGATTCATTCCTCCTCTTCAGGAGCTGGGTGTCTTGGCAAGAAGTCCGCTCCAACATTTTCCTTCCCAGGTATATACTCCACTATGAAATTGTAAGGTTGAAGTAACAACGACCACCGCATCAAACGGGCGTTGAGCTTCTGAGAAGTAGCTTGGAACATCAGGGGTTGATGATCCGACTGAAACCCGAAACTGAACTCCATACAAATAGGGCTGGAATTTTTGCACGGCCCATACGAGAGACAAGCACTCTCTCTCGACGGTCGAATAATTCCTCAGCCTGGAGAAGATTCTTGCTTGCGAATGCCACAGGTTTCAAAACCGAAGCATCGTCTTTTCCTTCCTACAACAGAGCTGCCCCAATCCCAATCCCACTCGCATCCGTTCTCAACACAAATGGTTTGGAAAGGTCAGGGACCTGTAACACAGGTTTTCTGACCAAGGCCTCCTTTAACTGACTATAGACAGTCTCACATTCTGGTGTCCAAATGATTTGGTCCGGGAATCCCCTTTTCAAGGCTTCCGTCAATGGAGCTCCCTGTGACAAGATCGCCTTGGGTAGTGAGAGTTAACCACCCCCGAGGTGTCTCTAGCACTCCCGTGTATTCTAACCCCAGGGGTTGGACAGGTAGATACACTGTTTACTCTGTGGTTGACCTCGTATTAGTTAATTATGTATACAAGCCCCTCCAGATTCTAGACCCCCACTAACTACCTACTCCCGTGGAACAATGAACACTGAGGCATCGTCCGAGACCACACTCAATAATTATACAAAGAGTAAGTCAACATACACAAAGTTTATTCTACCCTTGAGAATATAGAACTGAAATGAACATCCTGATAGAATAATCTATTTACACAAATAGAGGATAGAGTAGAGACAGAATCAGAGATATGGTTTCTTCATCATAAGGCTGAGAAGTAGATTGGATGCAGATGTCCCGTCCAGTCGGTCCGCCACTCACCCGGCTTCCTTCCAGTGAGATGACTAGAACCTTGGAGACCACTCCGTCCCCAGAGCTTGGATCGACAACAAGAGAGTTACCCCTGGACCTCACTCAACTGGACCAACTGCAACTTCATCACTTCCTAATGAGTCACTGCTAAGTTAATAAACAGTTCTCTGTAAACAGCCTGACTGGGAGACAATCCTCCTGGAGTTGACCCCAGTTACTCTGGACTTCAATGAATGTCTGTAGCCAATGACCAATCTAATGGTCCCTCATTAGTATCAAGTACCCCTGGTTGGGTAATAGCCTATGACCAATCTAATGGTCCCTAAGTCATAGTACAATACCCCTGGTTGGGTAATAAGCCACTGACCAATCTAATCGTCCCTAAATCATAGCACATTACCCCTGGTTGGGTAATCAGATAGTTCTGCTGATATTTAGAGTCCTACAAGAAAACAGTTCAAAGTCGTCATACTCTATAAGTACACCATTAAAATCACATCTATTTCATATGGAGACAACACTGTTCAGTCTGGACAATAATTAGTTGTCCCTTACACCTTGTAACACTTGCCGTTAGTCTCTATACGTAAGCTGGTGTAGGTCTCATCATGACCTGCCACTAAAGCTGCCGTAGGAACAGTACAAGTTTATAGATTAATCTTTCCGACGTTTAGGCGGAACCCCACTAGACTGTGTACAGTCTGGTGTCTCGTCTCATTGAGCATGATTGCTCAGGGGCCTGAACTTCTCCTTTCTGAAACATAGTATCTTTTAAGTCAGAAAAACAACACAAACCATAACATCCCACATGTGCACTTTCAGGGCACCGAAATCACTTGATGAAAACATTCACTCATGATGATTCACTCTGTCACATGGTGTGGTTTAGTCAGGCGAGGTAAGTAACGGATTCTACCCTTCGCTGTGGTACACGAAGTGGTTTCAGGCAGACAACAAGTGTAGTCCACTTGTTCCTCCACAGGCAACTCCTGAAAGGAAGAGCGATCGGTGAGAGTATTCTGGCCCAAACATTGGTCCACATGCATCCTACCACTGACTACTCAACCCTCAGTCATGCTACTTAGTTATGCAAATAACTAAAGCATTATCTCTATATTGAGAGTAGTAAAGCATGGGTGTTTGTCAATGTCAGCTGGCCACCAAGAACAGCCCGTCAAACAGAATCAGTAATCAGAATGAGTCTGATCGTATGTCTCACGTATCCCTAATCATCTACCAGTTCTCGCTAATATCACTAGTTATAGTAATCAGTTATCATAGTTCTAAAATTAACAGAACTAAACATTAAGGTGAAGAGTCCCTGGACTCGTTCCTTACATTGGATATGTTCAATAGTAACATAATACTGATCACTGTACCATCCCTCGGGATATAGGGATAATACATGATCACATCAAGTATTTACACTCTCCGTTCTGCTGGTGGGACATCCTGCCAACCCTATAGCAAAACTCTTCTTATCAGACTCTTCCCTAGAGTCAAGAAGCCTTCTTGGTAAAACATGTTCCCCCATGTTACAAGGGTTATGTTCCAGCTCTGCCCTTCCAAGTGGATTAGCCTTGGCCTAGACCAAACTTCATAGCTGGCCTGGTCTGCCAGCACCATACTTTCATAACTTGCTTTCCAATCCCCCATATCCCATATGTCCCCGTGTCTCATGCAACCTCCTTTTATCCTTCCATACTTCTAGCACATCAGCACTCCCTCGCACTTGTGCAAGCCGGAAAGAACAGGACAGTAAAGACAAGAATTAAGAACGCCTGTTGACATCGCGACGGTATGCATTGCGATCACGCGTCGAACCACTCGGCGTTCGGCTCCAAGACGTATCTCATAACATGACCGAATATATATACAGAATGGCACATCATATATATATATATATATATATATATATATATATATATATATATATATTATATATATATATATATATATATATATATATATATATATATATATATATATAATCAATGAAGACTTACCTTCTCACAGAATTCCAGTGTCCCACACAATGAATTCACTTTTACAGTAGTACACAATAGTTGCATCATTCACTGTGGTAAAGCACTAAGTTCTCTCTTTACTTAGCAGCTACGCACAACACAGTCTGAATCTCCACCTACCAACTTACCTTGCTATCTAACAGTTCCTTCTAGCTTCAGCTACTGACTGACATAAGTCTAGGTTCATCTCATGCACTATTAACTATGTCCTATTATAACACAGCAACATAGTATATGCAACGATTTGTCATACATGGTAAATACAAGTTGAACACAAATTGCCAACATCACAGGCCTACATTTCAAGCCGGTAATTCCTCTACACCCGCTGGTAAACAAACGCAACACACGGCTTAATTTTCAGTGACGATATCGATCGGGTTCTCATTAGCTATGCAAAGACACCCGCATATTTAATGAGGTTAGAACGATTGCGTTTTGTGAACAATTACAAAGTTAAATTAATTAACCAAGTAGATACCTGAATAAGTAGAACCAGCCACCAGTCAGCTACCAGAACTGTTCAAGGGCACATCTGCCGCATTGTGTTAACAGTCAGCTGCAACTTGGTTGAGGTGAGACGCTATACAAATGGCTTCACAGAGCCCTGCGTCTTCTCTCCGTGAGAGTCAGGAAGTGAATGCCTATTCTAGCCGAATTTCCCCAACGTGCAAACTCATGCGCACGAGAAATGAGAGCTCCTTGAGAAAAGTCAACTTCTCGGACAACATTCATTCCACGCCTAGAATTTCTACGTCTCTCTGCACGGGAATTCGCTGAAACACCCGGCAACCCGGTACAGTCAAATCCCGGTGATTCGAGATGATTCTAGATGGAATATTCCCATCGGCTTCCCTCAGTCTATTTATAACTGGGAAAGTCCCCGATGACACGCCAAAATAGTGCGGGATCCCGACGACAACAGACAGATGAGCGCCGTTTCGTCACACTCCCATTTCAGTAAAATGTGGGATACATTTTTGGTAAAACCCACATAACGAGAGAAAGGATCTCACATCCTTCTTCGATTTTGGCCTTGGTGCATTTCTGATATTTTCTAGATTCTTCTGCTCTGTGACAATTTGTCCTGGAGTAATGGTGTGACCCAGAAATTCCAGAGTCTGGTAACCAATCATGCACTTGGTTGGACGAGCTGTCAGCCCTGCTTCCTTGAGTCGATTAAACACTCTCTCCAAGGATTGCAAATGCTCATCCAAGCTGTCACTGGAAATCAGAATAGCATCCATGAATGACATGATGGACGGATCCTGTAAGGGATCTAGTAAAGTCCTCATGATGCGCGTAAACACACTAGCTGCATTGCTGAGTCCAAAGGGCATGACCTTGAATTCGTAGTGTCCACTGGGTGTACTGAAAGCCAACAGTGGTCGAATCTCCGGTTTGACTTGGTATCTGATAGTACTCCCGACTCAGGTCCACCTCTGAAAAGTACCGAGCCTTATGGATCCTAGCGAATAACTGCGTTGGATTCGGCAAAGGTTCCACCTGAAATTGTGTATGACTGTTCAGAAGTCGGTTGTCTATACACAACCGGTTTTCTCCACTTGGTTTGCGTAACAAAACTACCCCCGCATTGTATGGGGATGTGGATGGCGCAATCACGTCATCCTCCAGCAGTTTCTGTATTTCCTCCTCCAGGGCCTTTTCTTTAGAGAATGGCACTGGGTAAACCCTTTGGCGAACAGGCTCCTGTGTGGTCAAAGTCATCTCGAACTCAACCAACCTCGTTCGTCCGGGTTTATCAGTCAGTATCTCCTTATGAGACTGAGAACCTGGGTTATCTTTTCCCTCTCCTGGGAAGTCAGATCAGGGTTCACTTGCACATCCCTATAGGTTTCCTGGTGTACCAAGGGATATTCCCTGCCCTCGTTGGTTCCCACTTCAGTCTCCACTGCAACTGCCATTGCCATGAGGTGAGCTGCCTTGTCTCCGGGTCTCTCCTCGTATTTCCGCAAGAGATTGATATGGAAAATCTTCGACTTTCCCCGGATCCGGATCTGATAGTTGGTTCTGGATATCACCCTTTCCACGGGAAATGGTCCTTGCCAACCTATCTCCAGTTTGTTATTTCCCGTTGGGAGTAGCAACAAGACTTTGTCTCCCACCTCTAGAGATCTGTCTTTAGACCTACGGTTGTAGTAAGCCGCATGTCTTTTTCTGGCCTTCTTCAAGTTTTGATTCGCCAGAATCCATCCCTTTTGGAGCTTTTCTTTCAGTTCCTCCACGTATTTATAGGAAGAGATCACTTCTTCTGACGTCCCCTCTTCAGTCCAACTCCTCAACATGGCTTCCAACGGTCCTTTGATTGGACGACCAAACAGCAACGTAGCGGGTGGTAGTCCTGTTGAGCCATGAGGAACTTCCCGATAGGCAAAGAGTGCTGCTGGGATATATTCATCCCACCTATCAGGTTTTTCCTGTGCCAGTTTCCTGAGCATTGTCATCAACGTGCCGTTGAAACGCTCTACTTGTCCATTGGCTTGAGGGTGGTAAGGGCTGGTATGTATGTGGTTAGAGTGGAACACCCTAAATACCTCCTCCATGAGTTTTCCACAAAACTGTGACCCATTGTCCGTCAGAATTTGATCAGGGAAGCCTAATCTGGTAAAGGCCTCCATCAGTGCGTCCTGCCACTCGTTTCGAGTCAATCGTGGTCAACGGTATGGCTTCACCCCACATTGTACAGCAATCCACCATTGTGAGAATATACATGTTCCTCTTCCTAGTCCTAGGAAGTGGACCCACGATATCGATGGCTACCATCTCGAAAGCAGAGTTCATGATGGGCATCTCACCCAAGACCACCGGTGCTGTCCAGTGTTTCGGTGCCACCCTCTGGCATTCAGGGCAGGACTTCACATACCGACGCACATCATCTGTCATTCCCGGCCAATAGTAATGGCAGGAAATTCGCTGCATGGTTGCGGCAATACCCATATGCTCACAAAATGAGATGGTATGCCCCATATGAAGAATCTGGGACCGGTGAGCTTTCGGGACCACCAACTGACCGTATAGGTTGTCTCCCCTTCCTGCTCTCCTGTAGAGTATCCTATTCTTCATGTAGTACTGCCCACGTCCTGGTGGATCAGCACTTTTCTGCAGCTTTTTGTAGCAAGGACGTAAGGTAGCATCCTCACTCTGGGCAAGTTCGTAGCTCCCCTGGCAGTGGGTTAGTCACAATTGCTTCTGCCTCTTCCGTTCTCGTCTGAGAGCGAGTCTGTATTGCTCCCATATGGATTGGCTCCCTGGGCATTCCCAGAAAGACATACCGGCAACCGAGGATTACGGGGAAAATGGGATCGGTCAATACAGCGGCCTTGATTGTGCCGGTGACATACCTTGACCGAATCTCCACGTTAGCAATGGGCAACTTCATGGCCACAGCACTCTTCTGTGCAGGCTGTATCTCCATGGTCTCACCTGTGAATTGTTCTGGATGTACCAGATCCGCAGAAATCACGGCCTCCCCGTCCAGTCCTGTGTCGTACAAACACTCCACTTGACGACCGTTAACCTCTACCAATTCCACTACAGGTGGTTTTTCCTGGTCTGGAGTCTCTTCCTCGGCCTCGACCTGTTTGGTGGGCTCCACCTTAGGTTTCCCGGGGCACCCGACGAATTGAGAATCTCCTGACTTTCCCCTGCAGTCAATAGCATTGTGCGTGTTTGACTTGCATTGGTTGCACCATTTCCCTGTCCTAGATTTTCTAGTGCCGGACTTGAGTGAGCTCTCCTGGTGGCGAGCTTCCTTGTTGACCTTGGCATTTTCAGTGACAACCTCCTTGGAAGTCACTTGACATGCTGCGAAGTGAGGGCTCTTAGCCTTCGATTTGCAGTCCCTCGTATTGTGAGAGGGTAACTTACAAATTGAACACCACTTCTCCGACCACGGTCGTTTTGGTGTAGAGCTTGAAGTGCTCTTGCTTCCCTCCTTCGTCTTCTCTGAACTATCCTCTGAAGTTTTTACATAAGGTTCCCCCTTTTTTGTTCCTGAGTTTTTGGCTTTCTTCCTGTCCTGTTTCTCCTGACTTTTGGTGTTCGTGGAAAGGTTTTCCCCTGCCTCCCCATGTACCTCGACGAACCGTTCTGCTAATTTTGTCACGAGGTCAATACGTTCCGCTCCTTGTTCTCCCAGGAATGTCCTGAGAGGTTTCGACATTTGCTTCTTCAGCTGGTCGACCACCATGAGCTCTTCCAGACTCTCATAGTCATGTGCGAACCCAGCCAAATCCATCCAGGAGTTTAGACGCAAACTGTAGGCGGCAAACAACTCCCCCGGTTCTCGTTTCGCTGCTCGAAATTTTTTCCTGTAGGTATGTGACGTAACCTCGAATCGTTTCAGCAGAGCCGTCTTCAACTCGTCATAATTGTTCTCATGTCTCAGGCGAGAATAAACCTCGTAGCCGGTCCCTCGTAATCCCTGGGACAGCTTAAGACACCATTTGTCACGGTCCAGACTCATAGCAACAGACATGGCCTCGAAGTGTTGAAGGTACTGGTCAATCTTCTCCTTGTCCTCCTCGTAGATCGCTAGAGGGAACTTCATAGTATGGTAGCTATGTCCACCAACTGGTGTTGAGCCAGGGAGAGAGAAACCTCCAACTACTCCCTCAGTTTCTCCACCCGATTGCCTCATAAGCTCGAGTTCCCGCATCCGGTACTCGTGCTACCTTTTCTGAGCTTCTTGTTAAGCTTCCAATCTCTTAGCAGCCTGTTTAGCTTCCAGTTTTTTAGCAGCTTGTTCTGCTTCCAATTTCTTAGCAGCCTGCTCTGCTTCCAATTTCTTAGCAGCTTGTTCTGGTTCCAATTTCTTAGCAGTCTGTTCTGCTTAGAATTTCTTAGCAGCCTGTTCTGCTTCAAATTCCAACCTTCTAGTGGCTTGCTCAGCATCTATCCTCTTAGTTTCTAACTCCATCTTCCTCAATTCCAACTCGATCTTCCGATCTTCCCTTTCTGCTTGACGATAATCCCTCTCCACGTCATGTATGTAATCTGTTAGAGGAGAGCCCGATAAGCCCATTTCTTCCCCCTTTGCCCTTAGTTCTGCCGTAGTTAGTTTAGGAGTGGCCATTTTTCAGAGAGGTAAGTTAGCAGGTTGAGTACAATTTAACTGCAAACTAATATATAGATATATGAACAAGTACAATCAATCTATATATTTAATAACACACAGCACACCCCAACACAATCACTCAGTGACAAGAGCAGAATCAGGACCACAGACCTATGCAGACGTGTGAAGTGTGAACAGGTAAGATATGTGTCCTAACCCCTATCCACATTCACTCTAGCTGGATTCTCTCTAATATGATATCTCCGTCCTGTAACTAAGGATCCCGTGTCAGAAGATCCCGCTGTCAGGAGATCCCGCTATCAACTGATCCAGTCTACAAGAGATCCCTCTGTCCAAAGATCACGTTTACGAGAGATCCCGTTGTCCAAAGATCACGTTTACGAGAGATCCTACTGTCCAAAAATCCCGTTTACGAGAGATCCCGCTGTCCAAAAATCACGTTTACGAGCCCCCAATAATGTCGTGTATCCGTTTAAAGTGTCGTCCGTGGAGTGAGAGGAATCGACACCCACATTATATTTTAACCCCTTATCATTATCCTGGAGAAACCCCTAGAATCCGTTTACAATACTCCGTCAGTTTGTGGATACCTCCTTCTCTCCCTCTACCACTGCTGTATCATGGCCCCTCTCATTCTTTCCCAACGCAACATACTCAACAACTCTAGCTTCTAAAAATTAATAACATTTAATTTATTAAAAGAAAAGTGTAATGTATGTGAGAAGAGTATGCGAAGAATGTGTGACGTGTTCTATAATGTGCGTAGAATGGGACCTTCAGATAAATAGCACAGTCAATTCATCCTTGCATGGACACACCACATCACGTTAGGTCAAAACAAGTCCACCTCACCCAGTGATGTATCTCTCCTGCCAGACACTAACTTTCTTCTGTAGCTACCTGGTAATCCATCGACAAGATTCTTCGAAATAGATACAGTTTATTATTCACCACTGATCATGGACCGGTTGCACAATACACATTATAATTCCTTATAGTGTTTAAAATGTACAAATCTCTGTACTGTTACCATAAGTATCACTATCGTTGGAAATAGACTTGATCCTATCTATTGTCTATAGTGTCTAAATTACAATGTTATTTGTAATATTTCCCTGGAATCTACCACACCATCTGAATGTTACATTTAAAGTTCTCGTGTAGTTAGTAATGTTTATATGACGTGTGGTGTCTCAACAAACATCACCCATCCTAGGTGAATGTTAACAAACTGGAATCGTTAAATTGTTTCGCTCATATGAGCCCTGTTCCGGTGGACCCTCCTGATCATGAGCCCAGCCCAAACATTATTGAACAACTTTCTTCTTTGACGTTATTCATTTTCCGTAAGAGAAAAACATTTATTGTTCAACTGGTGTTCTTCCCAATTGGAGTTTTTCTTCTTCAAAACGAGTGTAGAGCTTCCTCGTAATTGGCAGGGAACCTGTTAGAGAAATAATACACCGGGTGAAAGCACCAGTCACTGATCCTACCAGCTGAGCGTAGGCCTACAGCCTTGCTCAGATATTATCAGTGAACTAAACTCTGTCATAGAGCAGATGAGCCTATCACCTAGGTCCGAATCAGGTTATGACAAGAAAAGACCAATAAACAGAGTCAAAAACCCCAGTGGTCACCCCACTGAAAGATCCCACTATTGGACACCTTCCCCATCTCCCAACCCATTCTTAAATCTCTCCAAATATCACCCCGCTACACTATTCTCCCTAGCAGAGCTAATTCTCACTTCACTACTCTATTCTCAACTAACAGAGCTAATCATCACTTCCCTACTCTAGCTAGTTTTACCAAGCCTACTGCCCATATTAATTAGGCCTAAATATAAGCTATGTAGTACCTTATGTAACACTGCTTTTCTCCTGAATCACATCTACAATTTGCCATGACAGGCACGTGTAAATTAAATTTAATTAATCCCGCACACGGTAGATGTTCTTTCAATTCCAACAGAGTTAGCGAAAACACCGTCCGTCTTCGGCCACTCTCTAGTTTCCATTGGCACCTTGCCGTCTTGACAGACGATAGTTTGTGCTTTAAAAAGGCATAATAACTTTTAACTATGGCGGTAGCGAGTGTGACTGATAAGGCCAATTTGCGCTGTAAATGTTCGTTCACAGTGGGTGCATGTGAACACGTGGTCATTTCCACCATCATGCACCATCTTACGTCTCAAACGCTTGGTGTGTGACTTTTCTGCAATAATTTTCTCCTTTGACTTTATTCCATTTCTGATATTTGCCCTCCATGCAACACGTTCAGCGGCGACTTGCTCCCAATGTGCATTTTCAATGCCTGTATCAATCATGTCCCGCTTACACACATCTTTGTATCGTAGTAGAGGCCGACCCTGAGATCTCTTACCCATCTGTAATTCACCAAAAAAGATATCCTTTGGTATTCTACCATCATCCATCCTCCTAAGATGTCCTATCCATCTAAGTCTACGAAGACTGAGCATGGAATAAACTGTCACACAACCTGATCTTTGCAATACTTCAGTATTTGTGATTTTGTCTTGCCACTTAATACCAAGAATTCTTCGCAGACACCGCATATGAAAGCTGTTTAAATTGTTCTCTTGGTGTGAGTAAGTTGTCCAGGTTTCACTGCCATAGAGAAGAGTACTAAGGACACAGGCTTGATAGACAAGGACTTTTGTTTCTCTCTCTAGTTTTGTAAACTCTCTAGTTTACAATCCCTGTAACAAGCTGGGTTTTTCAAACAGTCTTCGATTGTCCCAGTGACTTCCTTTGATGTCACGCAGGTGTTCTCAGGGGCGATAACTATTTCAGAATTATTCCTTTCCCTTGTTCAACCAATGGAAAAATTGTTTCCCCCTGTTTTGACAACCAACACGAACTAGTCTGTTTTCCTGCATTCTCCCAATTCGGTTCACAATAACAAGCCTTCAATTTCCCGTCTTGCGGGGACGTTCAAGGACAAATCCACTGTTTGATCTCGCCGACTCCTCCTTAGTAAACAACTTGTAGTTTCGAATCAAACTGTCTTTGGTATTTTTAACACCTGATTGCAACTCCACAGTGATTTTCACGACACAGATGTAGATTCTGCTATAAGACCTGTTCCACACGGAGATGACATACCAATTCCAACTTTCAGAATATTTCGGAATCCCTTCTAGAAGATGAGATAGCCGTGGCACGAGGAACGAAAAGTGACAGTGATAGTGATTTTGAAGATGATTGTCCAATTGCTCAAAGCTTCGACCAGCGTGAACTGAATAATCTAATCCGAAATCTATATCTCTCCAAGGAATCTTCAGAACTTGTGGCTTCATGATTGAAAGAAAAGAAAATACTGACTGTTGAAACAAAGGTTACATTTGATCGCAGCAGAGAGCAAGGTCTTATTCCATTCTTTTATAAAGAAAACAACCTTGTATTTTGCACTAATGTAGGAGGTTTGTAAACAAAATGGTCGTAAGTTATACACCAGAGGTGTGGCGACTTCATTGACAGCGCTAAAAACAATTTGAAAGGTGTTCTCTTACACAATGGTAACAAATAATGCAAAATATTCTACTATAATGAAGGAGGAGCATGCTACAATAAGCACAGTTCTGGAGCAAAAATGAAGTATTTAGAAAATAACTGGATGGTTTATATATGTCTTAAATTGATGATCTTCTTGCTTGTCCAGCAAAGGGGATTCGCCAAAAAGCAATGCTTTATATGTTTGTGGGATAGCAGGGCAAAAGATGCGCACTGGATAAAGAAATAGTGGCCGCTGAGGAATGAATTTAAAGTTGGAGAAGTAAATATTGCCAGCAAACCTCTTATTGATCAAAAAAGAGTTTTACTGCCATCATTGCTTATAAAGCTTGGCTTGATGAAGCTATTTGTTAAGGCAATGAACAAAGATGATACCTGTTTAAACTACTTTCTAGAAAATTTTCAGAATTGAGCAAAGACATACTTAAAGCTGGACTTCTTAGTAAACCTCAAATTAGAAAGTTACTAAACGATCCGAATTGTATTGATTCGGTGAACATAACAGAGTCCACACCCTGGTCATCATTTGTTTTAGCTGTGCAAAACTTTCTTGATAACTTGAAAGCAGACGATTATCCTGAATTAGTTGAAAACATGCTGTCGAGTTTTTGATAGTTTGGATGTAACATAAGCATAAATTGCACTACCTCCATAACCATTTATATTTCTTTCCCGAGAATCTTGGCGACTTTAGTGAGGAGCAAGGTGGAAGACTGTACCAAGATATAAAAACAATGAAAGAGAGATACCGGGGAATTAGTGATGACCACATGATGGCACATTACTGTGGGACCCTTAAGCATATGACATTTCAGGAAGTCCTCGAAAAGAAGCGTTTTGTGTGTTAACTACAAATTTAAAAAAAAAATGCTAGTAATAAAGTTTTAATACATTGTTGTGTTTTATATGAAGGCAATAAATGCACAGTAATTACATATAATGCAAATGCAGATTACTGTCAAAATGCCACTGATATCATCTAACTCTAGGCTTTTATATAAGAATTGACATACCAAAAACATAATTCTGAGTTATCTCAAAGACTAACTAGATCTGATAGAAAACAAAATGTGATTATATATTTGGAATCAGCAAAACAAAAATTACCAAAAACCAGCTATAATAATCATGGCACCACCAAGTGTAGAGACCAATGTTATTACTGCTACTGCTATTACTACCTCTACAACAACTGCTTAACTATACTACTACTACTACTACTACTACTACTATTACTACTACTACTACTACTACTACTACTACTACTACTACTACTACTACTACTACTACTATTACTACTACTACTACTACTACTACTACTACTACTACTACTACTACTACTACAACTACTACTACTAGCTGATATTATTATTATTATTATTATTATTATTATTATTATAAGAAGAAGAAGAAGAAGAAGAAGAAGAAGAAGAAGAAGAAGAAGAAGAAGAAGAAGAAGAAGAAGAAGAAGAAGAAGAAGAAGAAGAAGAAGAAGAAGAAGAAGAAGAAGAAGAAGAAGAAGAAGAAGAAGAAGAAGAAGAAGAAGAAGAAGAAGAAGAAAAAGAAGAAGAAGAAGAAGAAGAAGAAGAAGAAGAAGAAGAAGAAGAAGAAGAAGAAGAAGAAGAAGAAGAAGAAGAAGAAGAAGAAGAAGAAGAAGAAGAAGAAGAAGAAGAAGAAGAAGAAGAAGAAGAAGAAGAAGAAGAAGAAGAAGAAGAAGAAGAAGAAGAAGAAGAAGAAGAAGAAGAAGAAGAAGAAGAAGAAGAAGAAGAAGAAGAAGAAGAAGAAGAAGAAGAAGAAGAAGAAGAAGAAGAAGAAGAAGAAGAAGGAGAAGAAGAGCAGCAGGAGGAGTAGGAGGAGGAGGCGTGGGAGAAGAAGATGAAGAAGAAGAAGAAGAAGAAGGGGAGGAGGAGGGGGAGGAGGAGGAGGAGTAGGAGCAATAGGAGGAGGAGGAAGATGAGAAGGGGAAGGAGACTGAGGAGAAAGATGAGCAGGAGAAACTATGATAAATGTCTGGATTTACTACGAACATATTTATTCGTCCATGCAAATATATCTGCTTAATTCAAATTTTTATTTTATATATTAAACTCAGTTCATATCACTGATTCAAATTTCTATCGACAGAACACAATTACCTACACTCTGTGTAAATTGTACACGCCGGCCGTTCTCAGGGTGACGCCAACTAGTGATTCTTTTAACATTCAGAGCCCAAACTATCCCTACGGTAGCTATGCCAACAATTCGGACTGCACACTAACTATTGAATCTGGGGCGGAGCCTGTGTTGCTGTCATTTGAGTACAGGTAATATCAACCTTTCTCTCGCTCCGTGGCGAAGAGGTTACGGACGCACTTCGTAATCCCGCATACGCTGTTGTGGGCTTTTTGGCAGCAGATTGCCTTACGTTGGTTTTTTATGAAATGGTATGAGTGCCGGTCAGAAGGCAATCGCAAACTGCTGAAAGTAAACTTGCCCAGGAATCACGAACAACCAAGAAAAAAAAAAACTGAAGTCGAATGTTACGTCCTGCAAAGGATATGCAACTAACTAAATATCAAAATTTCTCTGTAAATTATGAAACATTGTCAACAACTAATGGCTGTGGAGATGTGGATTCTGAGGAAAAATCAAACAATACCATGGACAGTCAGAAAAACCAATGAGTAAGTCCTACATGACAGCAAATTAAAACTATAAAGCTGATTAGAGAAATTACACTCAAACAGCAGAAATATTTTGGGTACGTTATAAGAAGGAAAACACAAGAGAGCTTGGTGACAACTGGCAAGATTAAAGGGAAAAGAACAAGGGGATATGATGGTGATGAATATCCACATGTATCATTGATAAAAGTATCTTATACTTGGTTATCATCGTTGCCATATCATCATCATCATCATTCTTCATCATCATCATCATCATCACCATTATCATCATCATCCAGTGGCTTGTCCGTTGCAGAACATTTCCCCCAATACATTCTCTCGAAATATCTCAGTCACAACAGAAATGACCTGCCTTTGTAGCCTATACTATGTTCATTCCAATACCAAACGAGAGCAACCTGCAATTATGCACCAACTATAGAACTGTTGCCCTGATCAGTCATGCAACTAAAAGTCTACTAAAAAGCATAATGGGAAGACTGTAAGAAAATGGAAGAACACATTAATGTTGGCCAAGCTAGATTTAGACAACGAAGAGGATTAAGAGATCACATACTCAACATGCCTTTAATAACAGAGAAGTGTAGAGAATTTAATGTAAACCTATTCTCATGGTTTGTGGATTACTCTAAGGCATTTGACTATGTATAACATCAGAAACGATGGGAAATCATGAGGATTATGGGCTTTCCATCACACGTGTTACAACTCATAAAAATGTTATATCTAAACCAACAAGCAGCGGTTAAAATAGATGGCGAGACATTAGGTGTGTTTTACATGAAGCAAGGAGTCCGTCAGGGTATTGTACTGTCAACGTGTTTGTTTAACCTGTATGCCGAAAATATAATGAGAAATGTCAGAGATGATATAACAAGGGAGCTACCCTAAATATCGGCGGCCATGAAATACCAGAGATTCGATATGCTGATGATACAGTATTACTATCCACATAACAGAATGGTATAGAAGACCTAATAACCTCAACCTAAAAGAATAGTGAACATCACAGCTGATGTCTTAAAATATCAAAAAACAAAGATAATGCATACAGATAAAAATTTTAAAAAAGAAAGAGGTAAGACAGGTGGAAAAAGAAAGCAATATATGTTAATGAGGACAAATTAGAGATGGTTGAAAATTTTGAATATCGTGAGTCATTGATTACCAACAATGGTGACACATAGAAAGAAATTAAAAGACGAATATCTATTGCTCTTCAAAGACTAAAACAGCTGGATAAATTATGAAATAGGACAGATAGAACTAGAAACATTAAATTGTTAAGATCACGCATATTTCCCATTGCAACATACATTGTGAGACCTAAACACTTAATAAACAAGCTGAGCAGCGAATAAATGCCTTTGAATATAAATGTTATAAACGAGTTATAAGAATATCTTGGGTCAAGAAAAGAACAAATGCATCCATACTTCAAGAACTTATAGAGAATATTGAAGATGGTTGCTATTTATTAAAGACGATAAAACAAAGAAAATATAAATATTTTGGTCACTTGAAACGTCACGAAAGTTTGGAGAGAACAATAATGGAGGAGTATACGCCTGGAATGAGAGGAAGAGGAAGGCCAAAGAGCATATGGGTGCAGGATATGGCGAATGATCTCCAGATCGGTGTATCCTACGCGGGACATCTAGCTTATGACCGAGAATTTTTCCGGAAGGTTGTTATGGGAGCGAGGTTCTGCAAAGGGCATGCAACTTGAATGAATAAATGTTGCATATACAGCCCTATAAATCACATATTCAGTTCATCTGAGGCTGGTCATTGTAGGAATGAACATTAATATAATACCATGACTCTAGCATAGTGATATATCTTCCTTCTGTCCAAGTGGAAAATAAAATTAGGCGATATATTATCCTTTGGGCATGAATTAATGTCCGTATCGTGTTGTTAAATGTATATTTTGGCTATTGCCACACTTTCTATTTTTCCTCTTGCACTTATGCTGTTATCATCTCGTTTTCAATGATTTAGTGTTTTCTTGTCTGCAGGGTGTTCAACCTGGAGGTAGCCCAGGACTGCGTATTCGATTATCTCTGTGTTGTCGGCGTGAAATTTTGTGGAAACTGGTCTACTGGGCGTATATTTAAGCGAATTCTTCCTCCAAGGAGTAACTCTACAGTCCACTTTCACACGGACTCTTCTGTGACACTGAAAGGTTTTTATGTGAGTATTAAATACGCGACAGTCTTATAGCAAATGTGGATGCCAACACTGCGAGTTTAGTATAAACTCCCTACACTGATTAATCTATTAAATATTATGGAACACCCGTTGCTTCTTCTCTTCAGGACATGATGGTGTGTTGGGGTTTGGGCAGGCTGACAAATTGGTTGGATCTGCATCACTGGGTGGTGTATTGGTGCATGTTAAGGCAGATGTGGTCAGAGCCATTTAGGATCGTGTGTGTAGTGTGGAAGAAGAAATACACCATCATTGCCTGGAGAGAATTGTGCGGCGGGAAGTGATCAGAGGTAAGATAAGGAGTGTTCAGAGGATCAGGCCGACACTCAATTTACCGAGGAAAGGCCACACGCACACATAATCAGATTGCAGCATTAGTGTTGGGGCTCTTTGCTGGTTGTTGAAGATGAGGACGGGGTGCGTATGGAAATGTTCCGATTGATGTTGGTTTGTTGGGAAACGAGCAGGCGGACAAATTGACTGGATATGCACCACTGGATAGGGTATTTGTGCATGATAAGGCAGATGTTGTCAGGGACCTTTGTGATCATGTGTATAGTGCGTAAGAGCAGAAACGGTACCATTGCCTGGATAGAATAATGTGGCAGTGGGTGATAGAGGTAAGACAAATGGTGACCATATGATCCAATCGGCACACATTACTATGAGGAAATGTCAGATGGACTGTCATCAGTTTGGCTGAAGTACCTCCCGGGTGAGCAACCACTCAGTCAAACTTCATTTTCTCCTACTCGTGTTTAGTTGCTGGTGCAGTTTGAGATCCCTTAAGTCTGTCAGAAGGGACTAATGACCACCGAAGATCCCAGAGAGAAAACGCGGAACAAATGTCTGTATGCTGATTGAAGACACCGTCCCTGTATACTCAAGGAAACATCCAAGAAGTGGCTCGTTGAAAAGATAGATTGAGTTGTTCTTGGGACCACTAGAAGTAATAAAGAGGAATTAAGCTATGCAGAATCATCGTGTTACTTATGAGCTGCATATGCACGGTACCTCCCTGACATAAAATACTTCTGGAATATATTTCCCCTACTAAATGTTCTATCAATGTGTGCACTCGATTACGCTACACAAACATTTATCGACATTTAAAATGTATACGGACAAACTGAGTTTAAATTACAACAACTGTGTTTATTATTACTATTTTTGATGATACTATGATGATGATGATTATAATGAGGTTATACATAACTCATCTGGCTAAGAGGCCACATAGGCCATGCTTCCCCCTGTGAGACGCCGTTCACTGTCAGCTTGAAGGAGTCCAAATTTGTCCCTTCACTATGCTCAGTCACCCCTTGATATGAGTTGTGGACTGTCCATGGCTTCTAAGAGAGATGAGTTTAGCTAGGAAAGTCTGTCCCAAGACTTCGTATTGAAGTAACAAAACGAGAGGATAATCTCTCACCAGAAATTAAAATTCATGCTTCCCTTGTACGCTATTGTGAATGCATCTAAAGTCTTGTAGGCCATGCTTGTCGTTATATTCTGTTCGTTCCTGACGTGGTTTCCGTCTTCCCTGCTCCCCTTACCACGTGAGCTAATTACTATGTCCCGTATTCGTTAACTCCACCTATTTTCCACATGGACTGTAGTTACATCTGCAAATCAAATTGAATGGCGCTCGGCCACGTGTCTGAGAAATGACACATTCTTCGGAGACGATGCAATGGACGTTACGTCATAACTACATTCCAATCTGCTGTTAACACAAGCCATTCCCGGGTTGCTAGCAAAAATGTGTCAGCCATGTGTTCTTACTTTGCCGTCGTGTGTGTGACAGGCTGAAAATCTTACTTCACACGTTATGTCCGGATCAATGCCCTATTTCCCAGTCGGGATGAAATGTTAGGCATCTGTCCTATTCCAACAGCAGGATTGCAAACTAACACGCCAGTCTCCGCTGACTGGCTCCGCGATGGCTGGTTGATAAGATGGCGTGGTTGTGGAGTGAAGATGTTTTTCCACTCTTTTCGTTTCTCTTGCATTTAATACTTTTCTGGTAGAAGTTTATTCTTTTACTTAGAGAATGATAGAAAAACTCTTGTACTTTCATGGCGTCTCGTCACATGGACACATAATGAGATCGAACCTACCATTAGTGCTAAGACTCTTTGCAGGTTGTTGGAGATGAGGACGGTGAGCGTATGTTCCGAGTGCTGTGATGTCGGTTCTTGCTCAACTCAACCCATACTTTGTATGTTTTAAATTTCTAGACTGACATAACCATACTGCTATTGGACAATTGTATGTAATAGTTTATTCATTTGTGTGTCTAGATTATTGTGACGACACATCCGGTTGTTCCAATACAACAAGTTCAAGGTTCGGGGTGGTCCTCGGATAGCATCACTTATGTCCCCGCGTCCTATTACCCTGGCATGCCTTACACTGATGGGTGCAGTCGAAGCCTTGCAGCTGACTATTTTCGGACAACTACCACAAACCTTATTCTTTCTTTAGTTATAGTTATAAAAACAATTTGGTGTATTTGATTTGATGAACAACATACCTACTATATTTGTGTTTAGAAATATGTTCCATTGAATGCACTTTGAAGATTTACACTACATATTTACTTATGTGTTGTAGACGAAATGGATTGGGTTTTGTTTACCAAAAGGTGATTTACAGATGTGTACGAGATGTCGGGGTCGGACTCTGCTACCGTACAAAGATGTGTGTAAGCGGAATATGATTGCAGTGTTGCTATTTGGTGCTTTTTTAAGTCATTTGGTGCCAAAATGTTGCAGTTGATGCGGCCGCGCGAATTTGGTGCTTCACATTTTTTTTTATGGGCAACTTATTTTTTAGTGGGTAAAAATTACTTTAAAAATCATTTTTTCTACCACTAAAAAGCCGAATTCGAACTGAAGCCAGGGAGTCTTAGAACGTTATCGCGCAATATTCAACTAATTAAACTCCCTTTAATACAATTTAGCTAAAAGCGAACGCCATCTTGCAGACAAGATAAGTCCAAACGTCAATATATTAGCTTGTAATCGAGTTCATAATTTTATGATGACATTATCCTGAAACATTATCCAGGTCAACGACTGGCAAGAGAAGGTCAACCAGAGAGACGAATGGAGACGGATTGTATGTGTAGCAAAGAACCTCAATGGCTCGGAACGCTGAAAAAGATTATCCAGGTGAAAATGCTGATGTTGACTGCAACGTCCTGTATAGGGATATGGGAAAAAAAATTATCTTTTCATTCACGCTTACTTTTGTTTCGCTATGAGCAAGAAATATTCTCAACATTTCAGAGAACAGTGTCGCAGGCTGCAGCTCCTTGGTCGTCTCCCTGGCATAGTGGTTAACGTCTTTCTCCGCAATTCCGTATATTCTCGTGAGTAACGTAACCTGCGCGAGAATCGGTAGCGGTTCTTGTCGCTTTGGTTAATTACGGGGTATGTGAGTCGGTCACTCAGAATACAACGGCAAACTACTGAGCGTAATTTTGCCTTGTACATCAACAGCAGCTGAAATTGCTGATGTTGGCTGTAACGTTATGTAAAGGGATATGCAAAAAAAAAAAAAAAAATTAAAAATAAATAAATTATCCTTTCATTTACGCTTATTTTTGTTTCACCATGAGCAAGATATATTCTCAACATATTCAAAGAACAATGGTTCAGTGACTCGAGATTGACAAAATGGTTGTTAAAAGTAGAAGGGGAAACTACTAAGTGTTTTTGCAAATACTGCAAATGCTCAATGGCAGCCAGGTTAAGTGATATTGAGAGACATAAGAATACAACGAAACATTAGAAAGCCGAACAACCATTCAATACACAAAGATAAACAACTATTACATTTGACAAACTGAAAGATGATGTCAAAGAAACAGAAGAATGCATGTCATTGATCATAGCTGGCTATTGTTCGCTGCGCGTTATTGACTATATAAGTAAACTCTGCAAGGTACACTTTGGTGAAAGTAAAGGTTGCAAGGACTTTAAGCAACAGGCGAACTAAGTGCAGAGCAGTTATTTCAAATGTACGTGCACCATATTTCACAACAGACTTGACAGCTGATATTGGCAAAAGTAAATACAGCTTATTGATTGATGAGAGCAATGACATTTCTGAAACTAAGCTACTTGGAGTAGTTATTAGGTACTATTCAGAGACAAGAAAGCAGTTTGTGGTTACTTACTTAGAATTAGTTGAACTGAGTGACTGCAACGCGCATGCAATATGCAATGCGTTAAAAGATTGTTTAAACAAGAAGGGACTTGAGTTTCGAAGACTAGTTGCACTCGGCACTAAAAATGCATCTGTAATAATAGGTGTAAACAATGGAGTGTATACAAATTTAATATCCGAAGTTCCTCATCTGGTACTAGTTAGGTGTATATGTCATTCCCTTCAGCTGGTAGTGTCACAGGCTGCCGCTGCTTGTCTGCCCAGCAACACAGAGTTCCTGATTAGAGAAACATATAACTGGTTTTCTCACTCAAGTCTTCATCAAGCAAAGTACAGGGAGCTTTTTGCTTCAATAAATGATGGACACCATCCGCTGAAGGTTGTCAAATTAAGCCAGACACGATATATGTTCAATCAATCTGCCATTGTTAGAATATTACAGCAGTCGGTCGAGCTCACAAATCATTCTTATATAGACTCAACGAGCGCTGTTATGCAGCAAAACTTCTACATTCTATGTTTAGCGACATGAAAAACTATGTGTATCTCATGTTTCTCAAGCATATTCTCGGAGATGTTCAAAGTGTGAATAAGGAAATCGAAGTAGATATACAGGATCCTACACAACTACTCAGCGATCTTGTCCAACTCACTGATTCTATCAGATTAAATATTGCTATTCCGGGGGGGGGGGGGGGGGGGGGAATAACAGAAAGTATGCTATTGAAGATTATTTATATCCTAATCCCAGTCTAGGTTATGAGTTTGAGAAAGAAATAGCAGGCAACAAGTTTCCTGATGAGAAAGAAATTCGTGGAAGGTGCATATAGTTTTTATACAGCTGTTGACACAGCTGCGTTTGTGTTTGCCGGATAACGTTCGAGTGTTGCAGTCCAAGTCATTCTTAATGGATGTGAATGTATACAGGCAATTATTTATAACACAGTAACTGTTATAAAGGAAATAATGGGAGGTCGGATAGGAAGAGGCAAGGATGTGGCAGCATGCATGTCGTGGTTTTTTCCTATTCAGTGGAGAAAACCAGGGAAGCACTGCACGAAGAAGCAAAACGTCTTCTTGGCATAAATACGTCAGTGTAGCAACAAAAACATTGACAACGCAGTTTTGTTTTAGCCAAGGAACGAGGTAGCACGCCTTTTTTTCTTAGATATTTAGTTTAAAGTTAACAGTGGGTTTCACCTGAAAAGTTGGGCAGGATAAAAGACCATCACCAGTTCGAATAGATTTGCAGAGAGGTAGGAAGTTTTGATAAAACAAAAGTACAATGTTAGTATATTCCTCCTTTGTTTTGTATGAATAACCAACCAACATGCCCCTTTTTGTAAGAATACTGAAAATCCGGTTGACCGATTTTGTATAACTGGAATGTACTAGTGTTTCTATGCAAACTCCCTAAGAAATTGAATTACAACTAAGGACGTTTCCAGAAGGGTACTTCAATTGGCAAGTGTCATGTCCTCCTTTAAAGTGTCGTCCCTGGAGTGAGGAGAGTCAACACCCACATTATAATATTTTCTTTTTTCTTATCAATATCCTGGAGAATCCACCAGCTTCCGTCCAACACACTCCATCAGCCCATGGACACCTTTTCCTATCACTCTCTCACTGTCGTACTATGCCCCCTCTCATACTTCCCCAACACAACATATTCAACAACTCTTGCTTCTAAAAATTAATAAAGATTAATTTATTAAAAGAAAAATGTGTAATGTACGTAAGGCGTGTATGCAAAGAAAATGTGTGATGTGTTCTATAATGTGTGTATGATCGGACTTTCAGATAATAGCATAGTCAGTTCTTCATTGCAAGGGCACACCACAGCACATTAAATCATAACCAGTGCACCTCACCCAGTGTCGAAACCCTCTTGCCGGATACTGACTGTCATCGGTAGCCACCTGGTAATCCATCTTCATGATCATCCGAAATAGATACTGTTTGTAATTACAGACTGATTACGGACTGGTTGCAAACTAACTTTGTAAGTTCCCATCGGTCCTAAAGAATGCACAAATCCTTTGTAGTATATTTAGGTTTTACTGTTAATGTTTCTACACTTGATCCTAACTAGTGTTCATATAGGTTCAAGTATACGTCATATGTAACATTACACTGGAATCTAGCACACGATGTGACTTATCCGGTAATGTTCTCGTTCCTTAAACAATGTTTGTCTGATGTGTGATATATCAACAATCATCACCCATCCTATGTGAACCATACCACGCAGGAGTCGCTATATTGGCTGGCTCTTCTGGGCCATGCCATGGTGAACCCCTCTGAGTATGAGTTCAGCGTAAACATATACTATCTTTCTTCTCGGACGTTATTCCTTTTCCGTAAGAATCATTTTAGAGTCCAACTGGTGTTCGTCCAATTGGAGTGCACTTCTTCAAAACCACTATTGAATTTCCTAGTAACTGGTGGGGAACCTGTGGGAAAACCAACACATCATATGAGAGCACTAGTCACTGATCATACCGGCTGGGTGTAAGCTTATTACCCTGCTCTGTTATGTTACAGCTAACTACTCTGTCAGAGAGCCTTATAGCTTCTCACCTACATCCGAATCAGGCTATGACAAGGAAAGACCAATAAACAGAGTGCAACCTCAGTATTCTATTCACCCTAGCAGAGCCAATATCACTTCACTACTCTAACTAGTTTTCACCATGCTACCGCCTAAATTAATTAGAACTAATTACATAGTATACTACCTTAGGCAACACTGCAGCCTAACAAATCACATCTACAAATTGCCATGACAGGCACGCGAACCCTTAAATCCACTAATAAGCACACGGTAGACATTATTCCAATCAGAACCGCAGTGCCGAAGCACGTCAGCTAAAATCCAAGGTTTGAGTTCAACTGTCCTCTCCAATCATGGTTTTCTGGCAAACCCCTAAAATTGGTCACGTGACATGGTTGATGTCCTGCAGGTGTTATTTGGGCATATCTCCATTGTCAAGAATCTATTTTCCCTGGCTCCATCAATGTCAGAGTTGTCATCAGTTGTTTAGATTCCCAAAACAAGCCAGCGAGTTCCTGTATACTCCCAACAACAGTTGCCAATAACAAGCCGTCAATCTTCTGTCGACTGGTGACAATCACCGCTGCCATTTCTGTTTGATGTCGGGAAACTCTAATTGACAGACGGACTGTTTCCTGTCCCTATCTGGCAATTCCGGTTGTCTCTGACTGTTGATAAACTGTCAAAGCGATGTATGCATTCATATCACTTCCGAATGTTCCTATTTTTGCTGACCAGATGTACAAGTACAGCTGTTATTTATGCCCGACCTGTTTGTGAACACGTGCAGCCACAACTATGAATGTTTTCTCTGTATTAGTTGAAACAATTGTCGCTTTGCAGATAGTCCGTTTAATCAGAAATCCTCTTATAGTAATCAGCTGGTCAAACGCGGTGTTTTATTTTGTGACATAGGCCCCCTCTTAAAAGAGTAGTCCATCTCACTCTTCTACACCGTGATTAATCCAGATGATTCATTCCTCTTCCTCAGGAGCTGGGTGTCTTGACAAGAAGTCCGCTCCAACATTTCCTTCCCAGGAATGTACTCCACTGTGAAATTATAGGGTTGAAGTAACAAAGACCACCGCATCAAACGGGCGTTGAGCTTCTGAGAAGTAGCCAGGAACATCAGGGGCTGATGATCCGACTGAACCCGAAACTTAACTCCATACAAATATGGCTGGAATTTTTGCACTGTCCATACGATAGACAAGCACTCTCTCTCTCAACGGTTGAATAATTCCTCTCAGCCTGCAGTAATTTCTTGCTTTGCGTATGCCACAGGTTTCAAAACCGAAGCATCGTCTTTTCCTTCTTGTAACAAAGCGGCTCCAATTCCAATCGCACTCGCATCCGTTCTCAACACAAATGGTTTGGAAAGGTCAGGGAGCTGTAATACAGGTTTGCTGACCAAGGCCTCCTTTAACTGACTATAGGCATTCTCACATTCTGGTGTCCAAACGATCTGGTCCGGGAATCCCTTTTTCAAAGTTTCTGTCAATGGAGCTCCCAGTTCAGTGAAATGTGGGATAAATTTGTGGTAGAACCCACACAACGAGAGAAAAGATCGCACATCCTTCTTCGTTTTTGGCCTTGGTGCATTTCTGATTTTCTCCAGGTTCTTTTCTTCCGGGACTATGTGTCCTGGAGTGATGGTGTGGCCTAGAAATTCCAGAGTCTGGTAACCAATCATGCACTTGGTTGGACGAGCGGTAAACCCTGCTTCCTTGAGTCTATTAAACACTCTTTCCAAGGATTTCAAGTGGTCATCCAAGCTGTCACTGGAAATCAGAATATCATCCATGAATGAGATGATGGCCGGATCCTGTAAAGGATCTAGTACCGTCCTCATCATGCGAGTAAACACACCGGGTGCATTGCTGAGTCCAAAGGGCATGACCTTTAATTCGTAGTGTCCACTGGGTGCACTGAAAGCCAACAGTGGTCGAATCTCCGGTTTGACTGGTATCTGATAGTACCCCCTACTCAGATCCACCTTTGTAAAGTACTGAGCCTTATGGAGCCTTGCGAATAACTGGGTTGGATTCGGCAATGGTTCCACCTGAAACTGTGTATGACTGTTCAGAAGTCAGTAATCTATACACAACCGGTTTTCTACACTTGGTTTCCGTAACAAAACTACCCCTGCATTGTATGGGGATGTGGATGGTGCAATCACGTCATCCTCCAGCAGTTTTTGTATTTCCTCCTCCAGGGCCTTTTCTTTAGAGAATGGCACTGGGTAAACCTTTTGGCGAACAGGCTCCTGTGTGGTCAAAGTCATCTCGAACTCCGCCAACCTCGTTCGTCCTGGTTTATCAGTCAGTATCTCCTTATGAGACTTGATAACCTGGGTTATCTTTTCCCTCTCCTGGGAGGTCAGATCAGGGTTCACTTGCATATCCCTATAGGTTTCCTGGTGTACCAAGGGATATTCCCTGCCCTCGTTGGTTCCCACTTCCGTCTCCACTGCAATTGCCATTGCCATGAGGTGAGCTGCCTTGTCTCCGGGTCTCTCTTCGTATTTCCGCAAGAGATTGATATGGAAAATCTTCGACTTTCCCCGCATTCGAATCTGATAGTTGGTTCTGGATATCACCCTTTCTACGGGAAATGGTCCTTGCCAACCTATCTCCAGTTTGTTCTTTCCCGTAGGGAGTAGCAACAATACTTTGTCTCCACCTCTAGAGATCTGTCTTTCGACCTACGGTTGTAGTAAGCCGCATGTCTTTTCCTGGCCTTTTTCAAGTTTTGATTTGCCAGAGTCCATCCCTTGTGGAGCTTTTCTTTCAGTTTCGCCACGTATTTATAGGATGAGATCACTTCTTCTGACGTCCCCTCTTCAGTCCAACTCCTCAACATGGCTTCCAACGGTCCTTTGATTGGACGACCAAACAGCAACGTGGCGGGTGGTAGTCCTGTTGAGCCATGAGGAACTTCCCGATAGGCAAAGAGTGCTGCTGGGATATATTCATCCCACATATCAGGTTTTCCTGTGCCAGTTTCCTGAGCATTGTCATCAACGTGCCGTTGAAACGCTCTACTTGTCCATTGGCTTGAGGATGGTAAGGGCTGGTATGTATGTGGTTAGAGTGAAACACTCTAAATAGTTAGTTTGTTAGTTAGTTAGTCGACAGATCATCCTCGTTGCACATCGAACCATTCAGTCCATAAGTGCTCGGATCGCCTCCTCAGAAAATCCCTCAGCGTGTAGCGGCTAACGACGCCAGTTCTGTGTTGGTTTATCAATCTTCTTTGGCTTCCTGCGTAGTGTTCTTGTTTGGCCACCCCTCTTTTAATTTGCTGCTCCCGCATTCTGGCCATTGTTGTAGATTCACAGTCATCACTTGGTTCTCGCAAAAGTCTCACTTCTCGTAGAGCATTCAGAATGTCAGCCTGGTCCATGGCTGTCCGCCCTCCACAGTAGCCTCACCTGCGAGCTTGTCAGCCCGCTCATTTCTTTGTACTCCCGCATGACCTGGCACGAAGATGAAACTAATCTTTGCCAGCCGAGACCGCTTCAGAGGCAGCAACCATTCTCTTCGGATCGACCCCTCCTCTATCCTCTTGATCATGTTCATTGAGTCGCTAAGGAAACAAGCCCTAGTGAATGTCTGTGTCTCGAGCCATGTTATTGCTGTACTTACTGCCATGACTTCCATGGTCAGGCTACTTGTGGTATCAGTGAAAGCACCAGAGTCCTCCTTCACAATTCTCCCTCCGGCCCGAGCTGTAAAGGCCCATGAGCTTCTCACATGTCGGACGACCGACCCATCTGTGTAGATGACCGCGTCACCGTCTAGCGAATTCTCGAAAATCAACGCTTGTACTTCAGCCTCCACAGCAGCCGGAATTTTCTTGTCTGCATTTTCTATCTAGTTGGATGCAAACTGAAAAGGATGTGCAGAAGTCTGTTGGCACTTGCACCCACTCCTCGCCAGGTTCTAAGTCCTCAAGTGAACACACCTGTTGAAGAATGTCTTCGGCTTGACCCATCCACGACCGTCCTCTTTTTAACCTGCTGCCCTTCACCTTCCTAATTTCACTATGCAGTGGATGTTGTGTGTTTGCGTTAATTCTGAGGATAGGCGCGTGCCCTGCAAACTTGTATTCTCTCTTCAATGGTTGGAAAATCAAGAAGGTAGCGCATCGCCCTGCATGCTGTATCTCTTGTACATCCAAGAATAATGCGCATAGCTTCATTCTGTATCCTTTCCATCATTTCTATCTGCTTATGGCTGAGAGTCAGGATTGCCATTGCATACTCCAAAACAGACATGACCAGCCCCTCGTACAGAAGACATAGATGGCGCTGCTCACAGTTTGCTGCCGCCATCACCCGCATCGCTGCCAAACCCCGCTTGGCCTTTGTTATCACCTGGTCTATGTGCACATTATAAGCAAGGCTTCGATCAAACCGTATGCCCAGGTAATTCATTGCCTTCGTTCTTTCCACCGTCTCTGAACACAGCATTACAGTTGGTGTTGGATTGTTGACAATATGATTATTCAACGAGAACCAAGTCACTGTTGCCTTTGTTGGGTTGACCATTGTCCCAGCTTGATCACACCAAGTACTTATGCGATTGAGTTCGGTTTGTAGTTCCACAGCAACCGCCTCTCTACCCTTACCCTGACGATACACTAAATACCTAAACACTCTAAATACCTCCTCCATATGTTTTCCACAAAACTGAGACCCATTGTCCGTCAGAATTTGATCCGGAAAGCCTAATCTGGTAAAGGCCTCCATCAGTGCGTCCGCCACTCGTTTCGAGTCAATCGTGGTCAACGGTATGGCCTCACCCCACATTGTACAGCAATCCACCATTGTGAGTATATACATGTTCCTCTTCCTAGTCCTGGGAAGTGGACCCACGATATCGATGGCTACCCTCTCGAAAGGAGAGTTCATGATGGGCATCTCACCCAACACCACCGGTGCTGTCCAGTGTTTCGGTGCCACCCTCTGGCACTCAGTGCATGACTTCACATACCGACGCACATCATCTGTCATTCCCGGCCAATAGTAATGGCAGGAAATCCGCTGCATGGTGGCGGCAATACCCATGTGTCCACTAAAGGAGATGGTATGCCCCATATGAAGAATCTGGGACCGGTGAGCTTTCAGGACTACCAACTGACCGTATAGGTTGTCTACCCTTCCTGCTCTCCTGTAGAGTATCCTGTTCTTCATGTAGTACTGTCCCCGTCCTGGTGGATCAGCACTTTTCTGCAGCTTTCTGTAGCAAGGATGTAAAGTACCATCCTCACTCTGGGCAGTTCGTAGCTCCCCCGGCATTGGGTTAGTCACAATTGCTTCTGCTTCTTCCGTTCTCGTCTGAGAGCGAGTCTGCATTGCTCCCATATGGATTGGCTCCCTGGGCATTCCCAGAAAGACATACCGGCAACCTAGGATTACTGGGAAAATGGGATCGGTCAATACAGCGGCCTTGATGGTGCCGATGACGTACCTTGACCTAATCTCCACATTAGCAATGGGCAACTTCATGGCTACAGCACTCTTCTGTGCAGGCTGTATATCCAATGTCTCACCTGTGAATTGTTCTGGATGTACCAGATCCGCAGAAATCGCGGCCTCCCCGTCCAGTCCTGTGTCGTACAAACACTCCACTTGACGACCGTTAACCTCTGCCAATTCCACTACAGGTGGTTTTTCCTGGTCTGGAGTCTCTTCCTCGGCCTCGACCTGTTCGGTGGGCTCCACCTTAGGTTTCCCGGGGTACACGACGAATTGAGTGTCTCCTGACTTTTCCCTGCAGTCAATAGCATTGTGCGTATTCGACCTGCAGTGGTTGCACCATTTCCGTGTCCTAGATTTTCTATTGCCGGACTTGAGTGAGCTCTTCTGGTGGGGAGCTTCCTTGTTGACCTTGGCATTTTCCGTGACAACCTCCTTGGAAGTCACTTGACATGCTGCGAAGTGAGGGTTCTTTGCCTTCGATTTGCAGTCCCTCGTATTGTGAGAGGGTGACTTACAAATTGAACACCACTTCTCCGACCACGGTCGTTTTGGTGTAGAGCTTGAAGTGCTCTTGCTTCCCTCCTTCTTCTTCTCTGAACTATCCTCTGATTTTTGCACATAAGGTTCCCACTTTTTGGTTCCTGAGTGTTTGGCTTTCTTCTTATCATGTTTCTCCTGAATTTTGGTGTTGGTGGAAAGGTTTTCCCCTGCCTCCCCATGTACCTCGACGAACCGTTCTGCTAATTTAGTCACGAGGTCAATACGTTCCGCTCCTTGTTCTCCCAGGAACGTCCTGAGAGGTTTAGACATTTGCTTCTTCAGCTGGTCGACCACCATGAGTTCTTCCAGACTCTCATAGTCATGTGCGAATCAAGCCAAATCCATCCACTTGTGGAGATAGGATTTTAGACGCAAACTGTAAGCGGCAAACAACTCCCCCGGTTCTCGTTTCGCTGCTCGAAATTTTTTGTGATGTGATTTTTTTGTGATTTGTATGTGATGTTACCTCGAATCTTTTCAGCAGCGCCGTCTTCAACTCGTCATAATTGTTCTCATGTCCTGGTGGCAGGCGAGAATAAACCTCGTAATCGGTCCCGCGTAATCCCTGGGATAACTTGAGATTCCATTTGTTACGCTCCAGACCCATAGCCACGGACATGGCCTCGAACCGTTGAAGGTACTGGTCAATCTTCTCTTTGTCCTCCTCGTAGATCGCTAGAGGAAACTTCATAGCATGGTAGCTATGTCCACCTGCTGGGGTTGAGCCTGGGACGGAGGAACCTCCAACTGCTCCCTCAGTTTCTCCATTAGATTGCCTCTTGAGCTCGAGTTCCCGCATCCAATACTCGAGCTCCCTTTTCTGTGCTTCCTTTTCAGCTTCTAATTTCTTAGCAGCCTGTTCAGCTTCAAGTTTTTTAGCAGCCTGTTCCGCTTCAAGTTACCTAGCAGCCTGCTCAGCTTCAAGTTCTTTAGCTGCTTGCTTAGCTTCCAATTTCTTAGCTGCTTGCTCAGCTTCCAATTTCTTAGCTGCTTGCTCAGCTTCCAATTTCCTAGCTTCTTGTTCCAACTCCATCCTTCTCAATTCCAACTCGGCCTTTCTATCTTCCCTTTCTGCTTGACGATACTCTCTCTCCACTTCCTGTATGTAATCCGTTAGAGCAGAACCCGACAATCCCATGTCTTCCCCCTTTGCCCTTAATTCAGCTGTGCTTAGTTTAGGGGTGGCCATTTTACAGAGAGGTAAGCTAGCAGGTCGAGTACAATATAACTGCAAATTACTATACAGATATATGAACAAGTACTATAAATCTAGATAGTACCACACACAGCACTTTCACTCAGTGAAAAGAGTAGAATCAGGACCACAGACCTATGCAGACGTGTGAAGTGTGAACAGGTAAGATATTAGTCCTAACCCCTATCCACATTCACTCTAGCTGGATTCTCCAATATGATATCTCCATTTTATAACTAAGGATCCCGTGTCAAAAGACACCGTTGTCAGAAGATCCCACTGTCAAAGGATCCCACTTGCAGGAGATCTCGCTGTCCAAGGATCCCGTTTACGAGAGATCCCGCTGTCCAAGGATTCCGTTTACGAGGGATCCCGCTGTCCAAAGATCCCGTTATCGAGCCCCCAATAATGTCGTGTCCTCCTTTAAAGTGTCGTCCCTGGAGTGAGGAGAGTCAACACCCACATTATAATATTTCCTTTTTTCTTATCAATATCCTGGAGAATCCACCAGCTTCCGTCCAACACACTCCATCAGCCCATGGACACCTTTTCCTATCACTCTCTCACTGTCGTACTATGCCCCCTCTCATACTTCCCCAACGCAACATATTCAACAACTCTTGCTTCTAAAAATTAATAAAGATTAATTTATTAAAAGAAAAATGTGTAATATACGTAAGGCGTGTATGCAAAGAAAATGTGTGATGTGTTCTATAATGTGTGTATGATCGGACGTTCAGATAATAGCATAGTCAGTTCTTCATTGCAAGGGCACACCACAGCACATTAAATCATAACCAGTGCACCTCACCCAGTGTCGAAACCTTCTTGCCGGATACTGACTGTCATCGGTAGCCACCTGGTAATCCATCTTCATGATCATCCGAAATAGATACTGTTTGTAATTACAGATTGATTACGGACTGGTTGCAAACTAACTTTGTAAGTTCCTATCGGTCCTAAAGAATGCACAAATCCTTTGTAGTGTATTTAGGTTTTACTGTTAATGTTTCTACACTTGATCCTAACTAGTGTTCATATAGGTTCAAGTATATGTCATATGTAACATTACACTGGAATCTAGCACACGATGTGACTTATCCGTTAATGTTCTCGTTCCTTAAACAATATTTGTCTGATGTGTGATATATCAACAATCATCACCCATCCTAAGTGAACCATACCACGCAGGAGTCGTTATATTGGCTGGCTCTTCTGGGCCATGCCATGGTAAACCCCTCTGAGTATGAGTCCAGCGTAAACATATACCATCTTTCTTCTCGGACGTTATTCCTTTTCCGTAAGAATCATTTTAGAGTCCAACTGGTGTTCGTCCAATTGGAGTGCACTTCTTCAAAACCAGTGTTGAATTTCCTAGTAACTGGTGGGGAACCTGTGGGAAAACCAACACATCATGTGAGAGCACTAGTCACTGATCCTACCGCTGGGTGTAAGCGTATTACCCTGCTCTGTTATTTTACAGCTAACTACTCTGTCAGAGAGCCTTATAGCTTCTCACCTACGTCCGAATCAGGCTATGACAAGGAAAGACCAATAAACAGATTGCAACCTCAGTATTCTATTCACCCTAGCAGAGCCAATATCACTTCACTACTCTAACTAGTTTTCACCATGCTACCGCCTAAATTAATTAGGACTAATTACATAGTATACTACCTTAGGCAACACTGCAGCCTAACAAATCACATCTACAAATTGCCATGACAGGCACCTGAACCATTAAATCCACTAATAAGCAAACGGTAGACATTATTCCAATCAGAACCGCCTTGCCGAAGCACGTCCGCTGAAATCCAAGGTTTGAGTTCAACTATCCTCTCCAATCATGGTTTTCTGGCAAACCCCTGAAATTGGTCACGTGACATGGTTAATGTCCTGCAGGTGTTATTTGGGCATATCATCCATTGTCAAGAATCTATTTTCCCTGGCTCCATCAATGTCAGAGTTGTCATCAGTTGTTTAGATTCCCAAAACAAGGCCAGCGAGTTCCTGTATACTCCCAACAACAGTTGCCAATAACAAGCCGTCAATCTTCTGTCGACTGGGGAGAATCACCGCTGCCATGTCTGTTTGATGTCGGGAAACTCTAATTGACAGACGGACTGTTTCCTGTCCCTATCTGGCAATTCCGGTTGTCTCTGACTGTTGATAAACTGTCAAAGCGATGTATGCATTCATCTCACTTCCGAATGTTCCTATTTTTGCTGACCAGATGTACAAGTACAGCTGTTATTTATGCCCGACCTGTTTGTGAACCCGTGAAGCCACAACTATGAATGTTTTCTCTGTATTAGTTGAAACGATTGTCGCTTTGCAGATAGTCCGTTTAATCAGAAATCCTCTTATAGTAATCAGCTGGTCAAACGCGGTGTTTTATTTTGTGACAGCATGAGTGTTGAATTTCTTGGAATTGAAAAACTTATTTATTCTTCATTGAAAATTGTTAAACAAAGAAAAATAGCCAACAACTCCAAGAACGAGAGCTGGCATACTTCTTCTTCTTCTTTGCATTCATCCGGAGTGATTTTTCAGATGTGACTGCGTAGTGCGTTATGCACCCATGGGTCGAAACCCTTAGGTCAACACATCCGAATTTTAGCGTGCATTTTTGACCAGGTTAGCATTCCTGGGAGACTCTCACTTTTGTGGTATCGTCCACCTCCGAGCTGGTCTAGTTGGAACAGTCGAAGACTTCGCGGTCATCCCTCAAAGGAAGGCAGGGACAGTCCATAGCATTTTACATCCATCCTGGGTGCCTTCCATAATTGCAGAGCCGACACATAGCGCTCTGGTGCTGGGCTCACCGAGGGAATCGTCACGTCCAGCTCATGGCTGCTTTAATTCCTCACTTCAATATATTGGGCATTTCGTTCCCCCCGGGCCGTTCCCGCACAGACCAGACAGGTCTGCAGACGGTATCCACTCAGTGAGTTTTCGAAGCGGACATGTGCTTGTCGTTGTGTCTGTCAGAGCTGTTCAAGGCACGACGGACATTCGGAAAAGTACCTAGTCAGAGCTGTTCCGAACAAGAGCGGCATTCGGAAACTAGGTAGTCAGAGCTGTTCCTAGCACGAGAGACATTCGGACGAGACGTTTCACTCGGACGTAAATGCGTAGTGCCAATTTTTTATTTTGCCACCCGTAGGACTGCACTTACGGCTTCGGTGCGCATTTGTTAATGAGGTTAGCCTTCATCGGGTTTCGGAGCACGTTAGACTTATTGTTGTGACGCCGCCCACATCTCAGCTGGTCAAGATAAAACGGTCAACGACAGGTCAACCCTCAAGAAAAGGCAGGGGCAGACCATGGGCATTCCCTCGCTATCCAAGGAGGCTTCTATAATTGCAGAACCGGCACATATTACTCTGAGACTGGGCTCACCCGAGGAGTTGCCACGTCCTGCTTATGGCTGCTTTAGTTCCTAACTTCCATGTGTTGGGCATCTCGCTTGCCACTGGTCGCTCAAGCACACACCAGGAACGGTCAGACTGTGGGCGACATCCACTCGGTAAGCTTTTGCTTTTGACTTCGGACCACGCAATGGATTCGCTAGCCATGCGTTCCATTTCGTGTTATTGAGACGTTTTTCCACTTTTGTCTACACTCTCTATGAGTTAGATACAGACAATTTTCGTAACCATTTGATTCAATTGGGGCAATTTTTCTACCTCTTAGTACTCGCTCACGAGGTAGGCTACAAGTGCTGCCGGCTCAGCACCTTACCTCCGTGCACCAGTGAACGAGAAACGGACAGGTCCTTCCATCCGGAAATCCCTCATATCCCCCAGCTGAGAGCCTTCGAAAAAGTATCAGAACTGGGCATGTAGCGTGCTCAGTATCTCACCTCTGTTTTTCGGTAGGTGGGTATCGGCCCGGCTCTCATATCCGAGGGCTTATGGCTCTGAGGCGTTCAGCCTCAACCCTCGACAGAGAGCCTTAGAGTATGTGTCCGGACCAAGAACTTCTGCCTTCGTGCGTCTGATTTAAACTTTTGTCTGCTATCCCAATCTACCTGCTGAGCAGCAGGTTGTATCTCTCTTAGTCTGTCCCCTATCCCATAAGCTATCCAATATGTAGTTTTCATCCATCGGCAAGCACATGGGGTCAATGGGACACGCAAGATCCCTCACCACGGCAAGTTGGAGACACATCGATCACGTCCATATATTCTCATGCATACTACACGGTTACAGTAGCCCTGTATATTGGATCTTGCTAAAATGTTTGTAGAAGATGCAGCTTCTCTCACCCGCATCGATTTCCAGTGTTGAAAACATATGCACATATGCATATATAAAACATCATATGCAGTGGACACAGACCTCTGACACACTTGGACTGTGGGCAGAAATAGTCTCATACCGGGATGCCACCGGTGAAAATCCTTTCCAAGATCTTACAGATTTAGCTTTAACTGTGCTCATTTTACCTCATTCTAATACGGACGTGGAGCCTATTTTCAGTCAGATGGGAGTTATAAAATCAAATTTACGGAACAGACTGAGCATCAAGAGTTTGACAGCTCTATTATATATGGAATGAAAATATATGGCAAATGATGTCATGTTTATATACTACCTAACGATATTCTACGAATAATTTGATCACAGGAGGCATATACACGTTTCTTTAAATCATCATCATCATCATCATCATCATCATCATCATCATCATCATCATCAACAGCATCATCGCAGGAGCAAACACAGCAGGAAATAGTTACAGAAACTGAAGAGGAGTTGTCTGACTGGGATTTGGCAGATCTGGAATAAACTTCATTCTAATATTCAGCGATAATAATACATTATAATGTGCTACTTTATAACATTTTGAATGAATACCGCCAGTGCTTGTTTTAGTGTATTCCCAACGAATACCAATGCAATATAGTGCTTTTCTGGCTCGAGAGTAGTTCTGATTGGGATTTGGCGGATCTGGAATAAACTTCATTGTAATATGAAATGGTAATAATAAATTATAATGTGCTACCTTGTTACATTTGTAATAAACACCGTTGATGCTTTTTTGTGCTTTCCGAAAAATGTTGGTGCTTTTTTGGGTCGATTTTGGTGCTTTTTCATCAAAAGGAGATGGCAACACTGCGTGATTGTTGCAGGATTTGATAATGCACTTTGTGACCGCTGTTCGTGTTGCATGGAGGGCAAAGATCAGAAATGGAATAAGGACAAATGAGAAAATGATTGCAGATAAGTCACACACTGAGCATGTCAGACTTCAGTTGGTGCGTGATGGTGGAAATGACCATGTGTTAACAAACATCCATTGTGGACGAACATTTATCGCGTGAATTGATCTGATCAGTTACATTCGCTACAGCCATGGGTCGTAGTTAAGATGGTATTTATGAAGCACAATGTAACAAACTATCGCCTGTCAAGACGACAAGGCGCCAGAATTTCACTTATTGGCTTCAAATTATCTTTTAAATGCACGGCGCAAATAACATTAGGTCTTCCTTGCCAAATCACAATAGGAGATTTAAGCTCCGTGCTTTAACTTCTTGACACCTGTCAGTATTACATATATGTATTGTAGAATATACATCATCATCATCATGTGACAGGTACTCTGCATAACGTCGCTCTCATCACAGCGCATCAAAACGCCTCTCGATCCCTGGCTAATTCTCCTGCCTTGTGTAACTTTATGCCAAAGGTGTCTGCAATGTCGTGCTGATCGACCCTGCCTCATATAACAGAAGCCATACCTCCCATCGCTGTTCTCTCCCAGCCACTGTGACTTCTAATACAGCCAAAGTATTTCAGTTTCCGAGACGTGACACTGTTTAATGAGCCAGCCCCGAGACGTGACACTGTTTAATGAGCCAGCTGACATTGGTATGAGAACGGTCGGTAAATATTCCTTCCAACAAATCGTCGTTCGCTACGTGACTGGCCACATATTTTCCTGTGCACTCGAACTGTAAAATATAATGGACCAAAAGTTTCATGGGCCTACATCAGGTTTCAGATAAGAGTCATTTTTAAAGACACGTTGTAACTATGTCCTTTTGTCAGATGTGTAGTTGTGTTTATTTTATATACCTTGTAAATGTGTCCATGTTATATACATTGAAAATGTGTCCATGTTATAAACGTTGTAAATGTGTCTGTATTATGTATCATCGTCAAGGATAAACTTGAATATTCTTAAACAAGGTAATCGATACAACTATCTCTGAACAGTGATAACAACTGATGAGAGACGATTGAAGAGAATAGAACCCTAAAATCTAGATGGAACAACCTAAATATTTCTCAATAAATGCCAGGCAATATAAACTTGATTTAATTGTTCATTCGTGTGCTCATGAGTGCACGATACGTATGCCATAGAACCCTATTATTCCGTACAGAGGTGTGCAAGCTTCGACCCCTAAGCCCTCTGCGGTTCTTTAAGTAGATGAATGTGGCCCTAGCAGACATATTGGGAATGCTCTACTCTAGCATCGTATCAAATATCAATATTGGGTTGTGTTTGTAATAACATTAAACATAATAAATCAATAATGAGTTACTCAAAGATCATACCATATATAATATACATTCTGAATGATTTAGTTTGACAGCATAACAAACAATACCATTTAATAATGATTTACTGTGACAGCATGTCAAAAATTATATGTCAGTAATGAGTTACTTTTACAGTATAGACAGCAAGCATTATACCAGAACTGCATATATAACAAGTTACTGTTTTTCTGTGTGTAGATTTCTGTAAACGAGGGATAGTGCATTTTATTTGCTTTATATTATATCTATTGCTTGTGTAATTAGTACATACATTTACGCTTGTTTTACACCGTCGGCAAATATATTAAATAGTTTTCATAACTATACTTCTTCATTGTTATTATCTTATTTATAATTTACAAAAATATACCTTCACTACATACTACTTCTTTTCCTCTTCCTCCTCTTCATCTTACTCGTAATGTTTTTGTAAAATTCTTTTCCTTTCTCTTTCTCCTCCTCTTCTTCCTCATCCTATTCCCCGTTGTCTTCCTCCTCCCCCACCTCTCTCTCCTCCGCAAGAAAATAGATTCTAAATATGCCCGTGTTACATTCATTGTAAATGTGTCCATGCTACCTATTGCATTGTAAATGTGTTCATGCTACTTATAGCATTGTAAATGTGTCCTTGTTATCTACTATACTGTACATCTGTGCATGTTACCTACTACATTGTAGATGTGTCCTTGTTACCTACTACATTGTAAATGTGTCCATGTTACCTATTAAATTGTAGATATGTCTGTGTTACCTAATACAGTGAAATATGTCCTTGTTATATAATACACTGGTACCCAAGTCGGCGAGATATCCAACGCCACAGTCGATTTGACGAGACACTTTAGAGTTGTAGGAGGTGGAGAAGGTGAGGGAAACAGATTGAGAACCCGAATATCTCGCTGCATCTCGTCAAGTACATACTGCAGTAGTCACATAACATGTTATGTGTTACACTTCGTTATTCAAATTCACCACGGGAAAACATTGTTTTGAACCCGAATATCGAAATAATAAGATTGCGGTGGATCGGCAGGGGTTCTGGAAGAATCTCAAACCTGAGAGAGAAGACCAGGAGACATTTCAATCAGATAGCAGTGGGAAATATTAGCAGTGTGACTCTTCGCTGCCTGTTGAACGAGTGGACGGAACTCGTATGGGTATGTCTTGAGTGCAGTGATCGCGGTTGTTAGTTCAACTCAATTCAACTGTCGCAGTCCAAGAACTAAACTTGTCTGCTAGACCTGACAGTGTGGAAAAGATATTAATTAAGTCCCCCAATGATTTAAGTTGGCTTAGAGGTTATGACTTTTCTTCGTAATCTCGTATACTCTCGTCGGTAACGTGATGACGGTTCAAATCAGCAGTGGTTCGAATCGCATCATTAACTTACGGGGTATGTGAGCCGGCCGCTTAGAAAGCAATGGCAAACTACTGAGCGTAATCTTGCCAAGAGATCAACATACAGCTGAAAGATGCTGGTGTTGACAGCTAAGTCCTGTACAAGGATATGCTAATAAAAAAAATGATTTAAGTAATTTTGAGTGGAATGACTATTAGAAAAGTAGATAATAATGGAAAGTTGTAGTCCCTGTGCTTCCCGAGTGGTACTAGTAAGAAAGATGGAAAACTTAGAGCAGCTTAAGGAACCCATAACAATGTATGAGAGTCTTTTCGCCAAAGACGACAATGACATTTGCAGACAGGGTTTACAGACAGAGTAATCGATAACATACTGTTAACCAGGGGTGGCCAACACGAGGCCCGCGGAGTGGGAAGCGATGATGTGGTCAAAGCTGTAGCACGTTTGCTTGTTTACTTTAATTAACAAACACAAAATTAGGTGCGTGGTCCGGCAGGAAATATTATTTCTGAAATTTGGCCTGCCTGCTTAAAAGGTTGGCCACCCCTGCTGTTAACAGACGACGCTCCTATTAAGCAGCCTTATAGGAGGATACATCTATCAAGAAGTCAGATACCACCTTCATGGAATGTTAGACACGCAGATAATAATGAGAAGTTGCAGAGCCTGTGCTTCCCCAGTAATGCTAGTACGAAAGACGAAAAATGTGACTGTGTGGCCTACAGGGCCCCAAGAATGAAGACTAAGAAGGATGCTTACCAACTTTCAAAGGTGGGCGAATACTTAGATGCACTTGGAGTGGCAAAGCTGTTCTCATCTTTAGACATGGCTAGTGGCTACTACCAGGTAGCCATGAAGCCAGAAGACAAAAAGAAAACAGCATTCACAATGCCCTTTGGCCTCTACGAGTACACTCGCATGCCAGTGGGTCTAGCTAATTTAGCCAGTACATTTCAGCGTCTAATGCAGTAATCGTTGCATGACATAATATTCGAATTATTGCTAATTTATTTAGATGACATTCCCGTGCACTCCGGTGATTTAATGAACATATGGTGAAGTTAGAAGCTATATTCAAGAGAGTACAGATGTTAGGTTTGAAGCTGAATCCCGCTAAGCATGACATGATGTTCGAATTACTGCTAACTTATTTAGATGACATTCCTGTGTACTCAGGTGATTAAATGAACATATGGTGAAGCTGGAAGCTATACTCAAGAGAGTACAGATGATTGGTTTGAATCTGAATCCCGCTAAGTGTAACTTCTGCTAGAAGAAGGTACAGTTTCTAGGCCAAACCGTGTCAGTTGAAGGCATAGGGACTGTTGTAAATAAGGTGCTAGCAATTCAACAAGCACCGATGCCTAAGACGCATGCCGAATTACGTAGATTCTTAGGCTAGCAATTATCGCAGGTTCGTACCCATATTTGCCACAATAGTCAGAATACTCCATGAACTGGTAGCCCAACTTAACCAAGAACTGGCATATCAGGCTAAGAAGAGGAAGTGTCCCAGCTTTAGTCTTCAGAATGCGATTAAGGCCTTTAATTAACTTAAAGAAGCTCTAATTTTAACACCACTGTTAGGCTTCCCCGACTTCAAACTTCCCTTTATAGTCGAATGTTAGTTAGTTAGTTAGTCGCGGTTCCAACTTCACAGCAACGGGTCGTCCCCATTATGCTCCGTTCCTGTGCCAGTGAATATCACACAAAACGCTCCCACTGCCCATTGTGAAAAGCGGAAAAGACGGGAGTCTCGACAAACAACAGCCCGCACAGATACACTGTGCATAATGCGGCCGCCAGAATCTCATCTCATCTCATCTCATCATGTTCTTCTTGTACCTTGCGGTGTCGAGGTGAAGTATAAACTTCGTGAGAGTGCCCGGTTATGGGCTTCGTATATCGACATTCCCATGGATTCTGTTATTATCTCCGTCCAACTTTTACGTGGTCGGCCTCTTCCTCTGTTTCCATCTGGTCTGTACATCATTGCTTGTTGTAGCATGCTGTTGACTGGTAGCCTACTTGCATGGCCAAACCATTTGACTTGCTGCTTTCTAATAAAATCTAGAGCAGCTTTAACCCCCACTTTAGTCCTGATTTCTTCATTTCTGATCTTATCTCTTCTTGATACGTTGAGTATTCTTCTCAGGAACCTCATTTCTGTTGTGATTTTTCTTTTATCTTTTTCTGTCATTGTCCAGGTTTGGCATTGGTAGCACAGAGTTGGTAGGAAGATTGTGTTGTAAAGTGCTTTCTTAGTAGTTATTGATACATGTTTGTTCTTTAGTATTGGTGCCATTTGTCCAATGAGTTGATTTGCCTTATTGCACCTATTTTCGATCTCGTCTTCTGATCTGCCATTTGATGATATTATACTTCCTAGGTACTTGAAGCTCTTTACTTGTTTCAAGGGATGTTCGTTTAGGTGAATTGTTGCTGTTTGTTCTTCTTTAGTTATAGTCATTACCTCTGTTTTGCTTGTGCTAATTTTCATGTTATGTTCCCTACACATTTCGTTTAGACTATTTATGTGGTCTTGTAATTCAGCTTCTGATTTTGCTATTAGTGCTTGGTCGTCAGCAAACAGGAGTTCTCTAATGGTTAGATTTGCAGATGGTTCTTCTTCTGTGTTCTCGTCATGCGGTATTCTTGCTGTCTCTGCTTGGCTGGTTTCTTTACATATGTTGTCTATATATGTTATGAACAAGAGAGGGGACAGGACACAACCTTGTCGTACTCCAGATCTTATGGTGAAGGGTTCTGAGTGTCCTCCAGTTGCTCTCACTATGCATTCACTGTTGTTGTATAAACTTCTACATAGGTTTGTTAGATGTGTACTCACTCGATATTTTTTAAGGATTTCCCACAGCTTGTTTCTATCTACCCTATCAAATGCCTTTTCTTGGTCGACAAAGGCTATGTAGAGTGTTTCATTGAATTCGATTGATTTTTCTATAAGTTGTCTAAGAGCAAAAATGGCGTCTGTGCATCCTTTGTTTTTCCTAAATCCAAGCTGCGTTTCGCTTAGCTGGGGTTCTAAAGTAGTTCGCCAGAATGTCAACACAATAGTCCCCCACGAAACATCCAGTTTATCTCTGATGGAATCGGCAGTCATTTTCCCATCTGGATGTTTCCTAGATGTTCACCCACACAGTCCAAGAAAATACAGTGGCAGTCAACCAGAAGTTCAGCAGCCACGCATGTCTGTATAAGGCAAAAAACTGGTCAACTCTGGGACATAGCCAGCTGCCATCGCTCCGAACATGCAGTCATGTTCCAAAAAACCTTGGGCAGATTCAAAAGCAATTCACACGAAACTCACAGCTCACAGTGTCGCACCACGCACTCACTCAGTAGCAGGGCGACGGAACCATAGCCTCCTTAGTCGCCTCTTACGACATGCGTTGTAGGCTACAGTGTTGCTATTCTTTGCTTCCCTTATGGGCCCCGGCAGCACACGGGAGTATAGTCGAATGTGACTCCTCATACCCTAAACATAGGTCAGTGCTCTCTCAGATCCAGAACGGCAGAAAGAGAGTACCAGCTTACGCTAGCCTACTCTCCGTCCCACTGGATGAAATGCAACCTTGAAACTTGAACCGCTGAGCCTAAAGTAGTCAGCCATGACAGATAAATTGAGTGGATATCTCTGAGATACACAGTTGGAGGTGTCCCAGATAAATGAATCTAACCATTTGGTATAAGGCAGAACTTGGGGCAACCAAATTATTATTTTTTGCAGATGTTAATGTTTAATTATATGATCAAACACAAGCCTGGCGAGACAGTGGTAATGTAGACTTGTTTAACTCGCTATCGTGTGGGTGAACCAGAGGTATGTGACGAGGGAGAAGGTAAAATTGCCACTAGCAATGTTGCAGCAACACACGTTCCTTCAGCAATAGGTTTAGTGGGATCTGGTGATTATTTTACAATAAGATGTATTGATGAAAGAAATGCCAATGTCAAGGCAGAGTTGTGATGATGGAAGCTGATAGACCGTAAGATGGTTTTAACTTTGATCCCACTAAGACATTACCCTCTTACTCAACAGAGGAGATGGTAGAGTTACAACAGAATGATATACTTATCTGTAAAACGTTCGATGTTGTGCAACATAAAACTAAATTATCAAATTGCATCAATGAGACGACTGACACGCTTAACAAAGAAATTGTTGATGCAGCACAAGAAACTATGTATTGTCAAAGGCATGCAATACAGAAATACATGAGAGACAGGTGCGGCAAAAACGAAACTATAAATACCACAAACCATACGAACGAGATTACTACAATCCGCTGCGGAGTTTTTATGACACTGATTCTAGTATTCTCGGTGGTAAGGTGTGTGGTATTATTAGTATTTATATTTTAAAAAAAATAAACAGTATTGGTCAACAAGGTAGCGGTAGAACGCTGCAATTATTGAAAAGCGTGTATTTTGGGTGGGTATTACCGGAAGACGTAGACAAATTCTGTAAAAGGTGTGACTGAGGCACGTACGTACATTTGTGTGTGCGTGCGTGCGTGCGTGCGTGCGTGTGTGTGTGCATGCATGCATGTGTGTACTTACTTATGCACGCACTGACGCACGCACGTAATTACGTAGCGAGGCAGGTATGTAGATAGGTAGGTAGATACATAGGTAGGTATGTGTATCGATAGGTAAGTAGATGGGCAGGTAGATAAGTAGGTTGGAATGAAGGCATGTATGTAAACATTTATGTACATAGATATATGATAAGGTAATTAGACAAGTAGATAATTAGGCATGCAGACACTTAGTTATCTATACATGCATGCTCTAACACACCTCTGCTACTCGAGCCAATGATAGTAAACAAACACTCTGACACCCCAGGACTGAACATGTTTTCCCTGGACTGTCCTAAGCTCTCTGCCTTTTTATTTCCCGGCAACAAGGTTCAGACCGTCTGAATAATTAATGTTCGGTGAATAGATTTCCATGAGCAACATGTTGACATCATGTCCCTATTCCAGAACACGTATGCCGATCTTCGGCATAGCTCTCTTTTATTACTTCTAAGCATTCAACTATAGCTGTGTATTCAAAGCAAATATTCTATAGATAGATATTGGGCCATTCAAACAATGAGAGAAACAAGGTAATACAAATCTAGACTGAAGTATGCAATATATCCGCCATTCATTAAAACCAACGAGGCATGCAAAAACCTCACACCACAAATACACCCAATTGTTGTGTAAATATATTACTTGCATTCACAACCCGACAACTACCCAAGGTTGTGTCAATATAATTTGTATCGATTTAGCTGTTGTTTCTGCAACAAGACGCAAAGAATTCCCTTCCCTGGAATTGCAAATTATTCTAGACAAGACGTGTCTTGACTTTCGGCCATCTCTTTTCTGTGTCATCGTGTCACGGTAATCTTTGTCAGGTAGAGAACCAGATTCACAATCACCACGTGCGAATACACCTGCGGAAGTTCTGCAAACAGACCGACTTGTGTTGATTATTGACAATGGTATGAATATCGTTCGTTCTGAAAGCAAAAGCAAACTATCGCGCGAAAACGTGTCTTGAAAACCACAAATAAACAGACATTGCTGCGGCCGATTGCGGCGTCCAGTAAAGTACATGCAACTAAGTTAAGACTTAATCAGAGGCCAGTGTGTAAAGTGGGCAGCTCCAAGATCACATCTGGATCAATGTTCTCCCTATTAATTGTTCACCCTACCAATGTCCACATAACGAACCTATAAACTGGCAAAATAGAATGTCAGTAAACATTCTTTGAATAAACAAACACACAAGGAATTCAAGTTGTATCATCCTTCTTTTCTTCTTTTCTCTCTCGCTTTCTGTCTGTCTGTCTGTCTGTCGGTCGGTCGGTCGGTCGGATATATATAAGCAATGTATATATATTGCTTAGCTTACATGGGCAAGAGGTGTGCTTACCAATCGTTTGTTAAGACGGCACGATGCCACCACGCATGCTTACCATGTCTCGATTGAAGGACACTTGTTCTGTGGCTCTCGTCTGAGGGTTATTGCTGAACGCCTGTAAGTAAAATTCCCCGGATGTGAGGACCTGGCCGCTACTTACCTTCTGCTGCGTGGAAGTATGATGCTCTTCCTGAAGCATTTGCAGCCTACCTTGTTCCAGATGTACTGGTCATCCAAGAAGAAGAAAAAGAAGGAGGAGGAGGACAAGAAGAATGTTTTGAATGACCAAACTAAGACATATTTTATTACCATATTTCACCGATTATACGACCTGCCTCTAAAGTAAGCCCTAGTTACAATCGTCAGCAAGAATGATAGATGTTTTGCCGAATGGCCAGTCGGAGTATAGACCCCACTGGTGCGCACATGATAATGAAAGGATGTGGTTCATAATTAAATACGTCACTCGTGTTAAATAAAGAAGCAAACATTTGGTGGCAGAAATTTCTCGTCGTTTTTGTGTGTGCCATCATTCTTGAGTCTTTTAATTTGGGCATGTGAGCAATGGTTCTACAGCAAATGGAGTCGCGAGAAATACAAGCTAACATTCGGGATGTGGATGACGCTGTTCCAGAAGAAGATGACGTGACTGCATGTGAATAAATGTAGAACTGTGTGCATGAATAAATGTAGATTCACACACACACACACACACACACACACACACACACACACACACACACACACACACACACACACACAACACACACACACAACACACACACACATATGTGTGTGTATATATCTATATATCATCATCATAGGCAAATTGCCGTCTTGACAGACGATAGTTTGTGCTTCAAAAAGGCATAATAACTTTTACCCATGCCGGTAGCGAATGTGACTGATAAGGCCAATTTGCGCTGTAAATGTGCGTTCACAGTGGGTGCATGTGAACACGTGGTCATTTCCACCATCATGCACCATCTTACGTCTCACACGCTCGGTGTGTGACTTATCTGCAATAATTTTCTCCTTTGCCTTTATTCCATTTCTGATGTTTGCCCTCCATGCAACACGTTCAGCGGCGACTTGCTCCCAATGTGCATTATCAATGCCTGTATCAATCATGTCCCGCTTACACACATCTTTGTATCGTAGTAGAGGCCGACCCTGAGATCTCTTACCCATCTGTAATTCACCAAAAAAGATGTCCTTTGGTATTCTACCATCATCCATCCTCCTAACATGTCCTATCCATCTAAGTCTACGAAGACTGAGCATGGAATAAACCGTCACACAACCTGATCTTTCCAATACTTCAGTATTTGTGATTTTGTCTTGCCACTTAATACCAAGAATTCTTCGCAGACACCGCATATGAAAGCTGTTTAAACGTTTCTCTTGGTGTGAGTAAGTTGTCCAGGTTTCACTGCCATAGAGAAGAGTACTAAGGACACAGGCTTGATAGACAAGGACTTTTGTTTTGGCAGTAAGCTTCCTGTTCTCCCAGACTCTTTTTCTTAACCTGTTCATTGTTTTTGCTGCCTTACCAATCCGGATGTTGATTTCCTGATCTAGTGATAATTTGCTATTTACCACTGATCCTAGATATGTAAAATGGTCTACCATCTCTAGTTCGGCGTCATCAATAAAGATTGATGGTACCCCATGTGCACATTGTGACATAATCTGTGTCTTCTTTTTGCTAATTGTTAAACCAAATTCAGAACAAGCATTGGAGAATGCAGATAGTAGACATTGTAATTCTTCCTCAGAGTGGGTCGTAACTGCAGCATCGTCTGCAAAAAGCAACTCTCTTATCAGTACCCTCCTAATGTTGGTCTTGGCCTTCAATCTGTGAGCATTGTAGAGGCCGCCATCTGATTGTGAGTGAATGTATATACCACCATCCTGATCACGAAAGGCATATTTCAGTAGAAGTAAAAAGTATATTCCAAATAGGAAGGGAGGTAGTACACAACCTTGCTTAACTCCACTCTTGGTTTCAAACTCTTCAGAAGTTGCACCATCAAACTTGATTACACCCTTCATGCCTGTGTGGAACGATTCCACAATGGACAGATTAGTTGGTGGGCAGCCAATATTCTTTATTGCGTTGAACAGACCCTCACGACTGACCAAATCAAATGCCTTTGTGAGGTCGATGAAGGCAATAAACAGTGGTTGATTCTGTTCACGGCATTTTGTTGCATTTGTCGCAATGAGAATATGATATCAATGGTATACCTGTTATGTCGAAAGCCACATTGTGATTCGGGGTAGACTTGATCTGCTAGGACTTGAAGTCTGTGCAGAACAATTCTGGCAAATACTTTTCCAACAATACACAGAAGTGAGATACCCCTATAGTTGTTGCGGTCTCTCCGATCGCCCTTGTTCTTGTACAGTGTTATGATGCTTGAATCTTTGAAATCCTGTGGGACTTATCCTTCTCGCCAGAATAGCTCTATTAGCTGGTGGATCTGTAGAGTGAGTGTGTCTTGCCCACTCCTGATAACATCTATTGGAATCCCATCCTTAACTAGAGCCTTGCCAGATGCAAGTTAATTTATAGCACACTTTACTTCTTTTATGGTGGGAAGTGTGTCCAGGTGGTCAACAGTTGGTAGAGCCTCTATGGCGTTGAGGGCATCATCCGCTAGTTTGGTCTCACTTGAGAAAAGCTCCAAATAGTGCTCTACCCATCTGTCCATCAGCTGTTTCTTATCAGTTATGATTTCTCCAGTCAAGGTTTTAAATGGTGCATTTATTTTGATCATTGGACCACAAGCTTTCTTTATTCCTTCATGATGTGTCCCGTATCACTTGCGATTTGAATGGACTCACATAACTTGATCCAATAATCATGTGCACACTGCCTGGCAGCCTTTTGTACATCCTTCCTAGCTTGCTTTAGCTCACTCAAAGTGTTACGCGTTGGTTTTTCCTTTTTTTTTTTAAAGAGACCTAACTTCTTCTTATCAATTAAGGGCTGCAGAGTCTGGCTGTTTCCCGCAAACCAGTCCTGTCTCTTATGATCCACAGTGCCGTAAAGAGTTTCCTTAATTTGACCCCACTTTTCATTTACTGTACAATGTTCTGGTGTATCAGTGAAAGCGTCTTCAAGTTGCTGTTGAAACTGAAAGCACTTTTCAGGATCATGAGTGTTTATAATATTAATCCTGGGGCTAGATTTGTGTTTAGCTGTGTAGATTCTCTTTGGTCTCAGTCTAACCCTTGCAACAACCAAAGAATGATCCGTATCACAGTCAGCACTGTGGTAACTTCGAGTCAATGATAGTATGGTTCAGATGTTGTCTCCGTGTGGTGATGAAATCCAGCTGGTGCCAATGGCCTTATCTTGGATGTTTCCATGTGACCTTATGCAGCTCTTTTGTTTTAAAAAAGGAGTTTGTAATACATAGGTCATTTCTGATGCAATGCTCCAGCAGCCTTTGCCCATTTTCATTCATGCGACCGATGTTGTATTTTCCAAGGCACACTGGCCATGAACTCGAGTCCTTGCCCACACGAGCTTTGATATCACCGAGCATATAAATGTAGTCAGATTTTGGAACTGCCTTGATCACAGAGTCTAACTCCTCATAGAAAGAATCCTTCAAATCGGCCGTTTTACTCACATCGTCAATATTGGTCAAGTCAGTGGAAAATCCTTGACACATGGTTCTCACGTTCCAGGTTGCAAGCCGTAGCTTGAGGTTTCTATGTTTCTTTTTATGTGTACCTGGTGCATTGGATTTACAGCCTGCGATTCAGATTTTGTCCTAGCCCCAAGCACCCATTGAAGCAGGAAAGCTGTGGCGGATCAACACCCAGTTTTAGGCGGGCGGTAGCTGATCAGTGACACCTGTAGGTGTCTCCCACCGTCAGAGGCAACGCGTGGCGTCCCATGTCTACGCCAATTGACAGGGACTTATAATCCGTAACAGTTGCCTCTCGCTTTGATTCCGAGACCGGTTAAGACCAGGGATGGATTTATTGCCTCTCCATAGCACAAAGTCTGGGCTAAAATATAGAGATCATGTGTTGCCCATGCAGCATGATCCCTCTCTCGGCCTGCCTAGTTAATTCCAGAGGAAAGGTAACCTCTAAATCTGGAACAAGACAAGCTGCAGAAGCTGCCGGATTAGCAAAGCAATGCTCTAACTGTCCGTCTGTCGGAGCTTCAATCCTAGACCAGCCGCCAACCAAGGCTTAGTGCCTTGTCTACCCTGCCATTACATGTTGTCTTTAGGTTGCATTTCCACGCACCAGGGTAAATATATATATATATATATATATATATATATATATATATATATATATATATATATATATATATATATATATATATATATATATATATATATATATAGCACCTTCCCCAAAAATAAACTCTAGTGCATTTCTAAGCTAACATTAATATAAGACCCCGTCTCATTTTCGGGGAAATATAGCACGCTTTTCCCAGGAAGGAAATATCTGGGTTTGATCAAGCTTTCTATACAGAATTTGTGTTATTGATAACATTTATTATCTTCACTGTTTGGTTATGTCCCTCGTCACTATTGGTTACGTCCCTCGACAATATCCCGATAAGTTAAGTCACGTTGCAATAAATACATTTGTATATAAATGTGAGAATGGGCAGCCGTGATCAGACAAGCACCATCGACACTCATCAACGTATGTGGACACGCAAGTACATTGTCGTTAGTTTGAAGTGTATTTGTTTATGTATTATTTTAGTGTTAACTTAATACTTGTTCACTACAAAACAGTGGTGCTTTAAGAACAACAAGTCAAAAGAGGCAAGGCCAGGCAACTAACTAACTAACTGACTGACTGACTGCCTGCCTGCCTACCTGCCTGTCTGACTGACTGACTGACTGACTGAATGACTGAATGACTGACTGACTGAATGACTGAATGACTGACTGACTGACTGACTGACTTAGTAACTAGCTAACTCGGAGCAGTTTCAACTTCTCATTGGAGGTGCCTTGAAGAGAATAAGATGGAAAATATACTGACTAATAAGAAGATGTCAACTGCAATGAGAAAAAAAGAGTGTTAAAGTGCTACATAGAACCAGTGCTTTGTGTTTATGTAAAATATGAACTTTGAGCAGACAAGTTGAAAAACAACTAATGACACTGGAAATGCGGTTTCTGAGGAAAATGTAAAGAATACCATGAACAGACAGATAAATCAACGAGCACATCCTATTAGCAACAAATGAAAACCGTAAACTGATTAGTGAAATTATACGCACACAGTCAATATATTTTGTAAGAATTTATGAGAAGAAATAAACTGGAGAAGGCGACAATTGTCAAGAGTGAGGGAAAAACAACAAGGAGAAGGCAGATAGTAAATACCTGGATAGCTTGACCACATGGCATGGTTGAGACAAGAACACGGAGCTGATCTACGACTCTGGTGATTGTGTAAGTTGGCGAAACATTAACGCTTGTCGGCATGGAATATGATCAAAATGAGCAATCTGGACATTTTGAGGGAGACTACGTTGCAAAGACTACATATCACAAACATCAGAAAAAGACAGTCTTAATTTTGTGGCCACATTATGAGAAGACAAAAACTGGAACATGTGACAACCGGAAAGATTTGTGGAAAGATAGATAGAGGAACACAGCGTGAAAAAATTTTTGACAGTCTTGTGTCATGGCACGGGAGGGAGGCAACACACGAAGTGAACAATGCCGTCGGAGATCGCAATTTGTAGAGATGTTCGCCAACGCCAGCCGGTATCACACTGGATGATAATAATGATTTTTAGCTAAGCCCACGAGCAGATGCTACATACAGAATGTTACGCCATTTAAAATTCACACATGTGAAACCAATAAATTCTCGACTTCAGGCTGTTGATCTCAACACTACACAGTCTAGATCAGAGGTTGGCAACCCGATTTGTAGTGGCATGCCGAAGTAACGATATAAAATTACTCACTGTGCCAATCTAAGTCCTTGTAAAGTTACTTTTCAGGTTATCAACCCAAGTCCCTGTAAAGTTACTGTTCAGCGTGCCAATCCAAATCCCTGTAAAGTTACTATTCAGCTTGCCAACCTGTCCATATAAAGTTACTATTCAGGTGACAACCTAAGTCATTGTAAAGTTATTATTCAGAGTGCCAACCTACGTCCTTATAAAGTTACTATTCAGCGTGCACGATAAGTCTACCCTGGTTGTATTTGTTTTTTTAAATGTTTTTTAAAAACATTAAACGCAATAATCTGATCTTGAGCTACTATTTACATGCCCCTTATTCATTAAATAATTATTCTACCCTGAAAGAGAATAAATACATCACTTGTTTTTGCTCATTGCCATCGTTTCACACTTATACACAAATACAGGTTCTATGTAGCACTTCAACACACTTTTTCTCCTTGCAGTTGACATCTATTTATTGGTCATATGTTTTCCATCTTGCAAAAGGCTACCTTTTCGTCGATATTCTTGTTCTAATCTCTTTAAGTCATATCCCATCAGACTGTTCTGAGTTAGTTGTAGAGATACACTTGTTGAAGAATATTCCCAGTGAACCGTATATTACATTGTGGTATTTCTTTATTCTTAGTGACGACCATAATCTGTGTCTTCTTACAATTTAATTTTAACCCTAGTTGTTCACTGTGTACAATAACCGCCGCATCTACTAGATGTTGCAGATCCTGTTCATTGTCTGCAACCAATACCGTGTCATCCGCATATCTAGTGTTATTGATGTTATGTTCCCCAAGGGCGATTTCTCTCATATCTTATAAATTTATAAACATATTTTCATTGTATTGACAACTAGAACATTATATACAACAATAAGAAAGAGACAAACAACTTTTTTGGGGGCCATGTAATGAGAAGGTAGGCGCTGGAGAACATAGTGACAACTGGAAAGATCGAGGGGAAGAGAGGCAGAGGCATACCACGAGAAATGTTGCTGGATGGATTGCGACTGTGGCAAGGAGGAATATCAACGGCTGAGTTGATCCAGAAAACCAAAGACAGAGATCTGTGGAGAGTCATAAACGTTTACGCCAGTCGGCAATACACTTGATGATAATGATGATGATGATGATGATGATGATGATGATGATGATGATGATGATGATGATGATGATGATGATGATGATGATGATGATGATGATGATGATAGAGAAAACAGTTCTGGAGACATTACACATCCCTGTGGCACACCTCTCTTAATAGGCAGATATTGACCTTTTTTTCATATCCTTTACAGGACATTGCTGTCAACACCAGCATCTTTCAGCTGTATGCTGATTTCTTGTCAAGATTTCGCTCAGTAGTTTGCCATTGCTTTATGAGCGGCCGGCTCACATACCTCGTAAGTTACCGATGCGATTCGAACCACTGCTGATTCTCACCGTCATCACATTACCCACGAGAGTATACGAGATTACGGAGAAAAGTCATAACCTCTCAGCCACGAAGCCGGCGATATTGACCTTAAGGAAACATTTCATACATTCAAACAAGAAGCGTTATAGTATAGTGAACCAACTCCGAAGCAGCACCAATAAATGCTCAAATTACAATCCTTTATGTTTTACAGCTGAGCACATTGAAACAAAATCGTCGTTTCATTTGAAGAATGGAGATGTTCAGGAAGTACACTTCCCCATTACTTGTGATTATCGCCGGACTACTCTTCTGCATTGCTACCGCAGATGACTGGGTATGTATTAATCCTGTTTTGTCTATTGTCCCATGCGTGTCATATCAGTTACCATGCTACTGTTTATTCTTCTTCTGCTGCTGATTCTGATTCCCAAATGGAACAGGGGACATCATTTAACTCACACGAAGCCCCACTATCCTCTACTGTGTCCTGCAGCTCCCTCCACGCCTTCCTTATATTTCTAATCCATGTATCTAGTTATCTGCTCGTGTGTTTTAGGGCACCCTTTATTGCTTTTGCCCTGTGAGTTCCTTAGGTAAGACTTTCTTATTATATTATGTAAATATATTATCAGTGTGTATCTTGCGCCAGCGTCTTCCCCTCTCTTGATTCTCCAGTATCTGTCTCGCTCTAACGCTAAACTCCAGATTAATGATTCTGTCGTACGGTTCTAGTGCTTTTATTCTGTGCAGGCAGCAGTTAATTCATGTTTATAGTTATAGTGTGTGGTTTTTTTTTTTTTGGTTGCCTCAATATAAAATTCAATATCTCAGTAACCAACTGAGGGAAAATGATGAGATTTAGCATATAACCTTATAATTATGTCCACCCAACAAATTTTTTTGTTTGTTCTGGAGATTGTACAGCAGATTTCAATGTTTGTTTATATGCGGCATATATTTTATTGTCTCCGCATTCATTCCATCATTTTAAGAGTATTACTGCTTCAACAAGACACCCCCCCCTCCCCCCCCGCTGTTTTTGAAATTTGTCTGCGCGGTTTTCGCTTTTGGCAGACTGACGGGAATTTATATGGGGTAGTTCAGAGGTGTCGTCAAACTGTGGGTTCTTTCATGAAACGTGATTATATAAATAAACTAGCTGGCTCGGCACGGCTCCTGGTGGGGATCTATCTATCTATCTATCTATCTATCTATCTATCTATCTATCTATCTATCTATCTATCTATCTATCTATCTATCTATCTATCTATCTATCTATCTATCTATCTATCTATCTATCTATCTATCTATCTATCTATCTATCTGTCTTTCTGTCTATCTGTCTCTGTCTCTCTGTCTCTGTCTCTCTGTCTGTCTGTCTGCCTGCCTGCCTGTCTGTCTGTCTGTCTGTCTGTCTGTCTTCTGCCTGCCTGCCTGCCTGCCGGCCGGCCGACACACCCACCCACCCACCCACCCACCCACTAACAGACCGGCTCACCGACCGACCCACCCCCCCACCCACCCAGTAAGCCAGCCAGCCAGCCAGCCATCCATCCACCCACCCACCCACCTACCTTTCTGACTACCTACCTACCTACCTACCTACCTTTCTGTCTGTCTGTCTGTCTGTCTGTCTGTCTGTCTGTCTGTCTTTTAAATATTGATAAAAGTTACTGGAAAAAACGTCAGGACCATGTGTTGAAAGAGGAAGAGGACTATTGGAGAAAGGATGGATTGAATTTTATGCAAGCGAGAGCAATCATCAACCTACTGGAATCGTCCGACACAGATTAAGGTCTGAGCAGATCGCAGACCTTAATCTACGTACACACTTATTAAGATATTTTGCTCCAACTATTCAGACGAATTGCAGGCCCTAAACATTACAGCATCAGCATCAGCTGAAGAAACAAGAAGGAAATGAAAAATAAGGTAAGAAATATATTCCTTCTACTTTCCTGTTAATTTACAAATTATTTACCCCGTGCCTCTGTAAATTCTCTGTCTTTACTAATATTACACATTGCACCCCTCTCGGGATTCTCCGTGGTGAAGTGGTCAAGCCGTCTGACTCGGGCTCCGAAGGTTGTATGTTCGATTCCGGGCCGCGTCCTTCATTTCACGAGTGCATTTTTTTCGGAGACTCCCGAGGGTCGTCGCTGGAACTACGGAGTTCGTGCTTTGTGCGACGCTTTCCGCGCTGCGGAAAGAAACTGAGCCATATGGGATAAAAACCCGGTGCAATGCAGCCGACCCTGTCGATTTTAAGCTAGTTCTTTCATTGCACCCACTCCCATACGAATCCGGATACGCCTTTGTGTGTCATCAGAATTGACAGGTCTCACATTACCGTAAAAATAACTTTGTTAACGAGAAATCACTAGTTCAGCAAAACATCAAAGGAATGTCGCCGCTTTCAATGATTTAAGTTGTTTTTGGACCTATCAAAGACATATTCCTTGAGTTGGGGTAAATATAAGACGGCTAGAAAAATTTCATAACGATGCAACAGACAGTTTTCAAAATAATTGATCGTGAATGAAGGCAAACAAATGTGGACATGCTATAATAACTGTTTTAGTCGTTCTCCGTGACTCAGATCCACACACAAACGTAGCGGGTTCAACCCTACACCGGTCAGTGGGACTAAAATGTTGACTTCTCGTCCTTGACTTGATGATGTAAATTACAAGTCCCTCTCAATTCGGAGTGGGTTCGCTTACGACGAGGGAAACACACGCACAAAATCAGTCCAGTGGACTAGAAGTAGAAGCACTTGTATGAATTACGCGTGGATTCAAAGCGAGCTAGGGCAAAAAAAAAAGGAACACAATGTAAGAATGGCAAGAATGGAAGATGTTGTTGGTGTCTATGATTTAGGGAAAAAGAAATGAAAATGAAGAAAGAGTCAAAGAATTGGCAAAAATACAGGGTATGGTGATTTGAAATATCTGGTTTAAACACCATAAAAGATGACTTTACAGATGGAGAAGCCCTGCTAAGAAAACATTCACTCAAATTAACTTCATGCTAATTAATAAACGATTTAGAAACGCATTAATACGTGTGCAGACACAGATACTACGGTTAGAACTGAATAGTAGGGGATTCACAAAATAGCCATGCTTTATATGGTTGAGTGATATCAGTGCAAAAGATACGCACTGGACAAAGAAATAGTGACCGCTGATGGATGAATTTAAAGTTAGAGAAGAAAATATTGTCAACAAGCCTCTCATTGATTAAATAAGATTGCTACTACCACCATTACATATAAAGCTTGGCTTGATGAAGCAGTTAGTTAAGGCACTGAACAAAGATGGTGCCTGTTTACATTACTTATCCAGAAAGTTTTCATAATTGAGCATAGACAAACTAAAAGCTGGATTTCTTGATGGACCTCAAATTATAAAGTTACTGAACGATCCGAAGTTTATTGATTCGATGTATATAACATTATGATTCGACTAAAGACTGATCATCGCAAGACAAGGACAGAGACGTTAAAATTAGCAACATGGGATGTTAGGACGTTAAACGACAACGAAGAATTAGAGAACATAAAACAAAAAATTGAGAGAGAAAAAATTAATATTCTAGGGATGTGCGAAACGAGATGGACAGGAGCAGGCATCAAGATAGATGAAGATGTTAAGATTATTTATTCTGAAGGTGAAGACCGATAAAGGGGAGTGGCTATTATTTTAGACAGGAAAACATCAAAATCTGTTCAAGGATATTGGGCCGTGTCGGACAGAGTTCTACTAGTTAAATTACGTGACAGACCGTTTAGCATAAATATTATTCAAGTATAAGCCCCAACAGGAGAATCCAGTGAAGATAGTGTAGTGGAATTTTATAATGACATAGAGACTGACTTAAAGAAATGTAAAAATTCAGAAATAAACATCATAATAGGAGGCTTCAATGCAAAAGTAGGAAATCAAGATGATAGATACACAGTAGGAAACTATGGTTTAGGTGAGAGAAATGACAGAGGATACAGACTCGTAAAGTGGGCAAAAGAACAGGAAATGATTGTAGGAAACACCTGGTTTAAGCAACACCCTAGAAGATTATGGACATGGAGGAGTCCTGATAGCTGGATCAGAAATCAGATTGACTACATTCTGATTAGCAGAAGATTTAGAAACGCACTAACAATAGCAAAAACAGTTCCCAGTGCTGATTGTTATAGTGACCACAGACTACTTACAGGAACACTGAGGATAAAGTTGAAGAAAGTCAAGTATATAACAGGAAACACTAAATATGATTTGTGTACATTGAGTAATGACAAGGAAATACAAAACAAATTCAACATAGAAGTACAGAACAGATTTGATATATTGTCTGATCTAGAGATATTATTCCAGGATGTGGATGATCAATGGGAAATGTTGAAGAATTCAATCAGTTTGGCTGCAGAAACAACTATTCCAAAATTAAAGAAGGTGGGTCGTAAGAAATGGATGACAGAAGAAATTTTACACCTAATGGAAACAAGAAGACTCAACAAAAATAATCCTGCCAAATATGAAGAAATTCACAGACAAGTCAGAATATTATGTAAGGAGGCAAAAGAATCATGGCTTGAGGAAAAGTGCTTAGACATTGAAAAACAACACAACAGTCAAAATACCAAATTAGTGCACAAAAGAATTCAGGAACTTACTAATAAAAGAACAAGTACATCAACAGGCTGTCTAAAAACTAAAGGTGGCAAAATCATATTAGAAAAAGACAGATATGTATGGACAGATTATGTGAAAAACCTGTATAATGATAACAGAGAGGAACAGTATGATATTAGATTTAATAATGAATGGAGGTTCGAAATGTTCTTAAGCATATGAAAGCTGGCAAGGCCTCCGGTGCAGATAACATCACAACATAAATGATTAACGCTTTAGAAGAATTTGGACTAGAACAAGTCACCAGACTGCTGAACACATATGATACTGGAGATACACCTTCTGAATTATGTAACTCTGTATTTATTGCAATCCCAAACAATCAGGAACCTTGGAATGTGATCAACATAGAACAATTAGTATAATGAGCCACATTACAAAGATTTTGCTACAGATTATCATGCAAAGAGTGAGGACGAAAATACAACCTGAAATAGGGGAAGAACAATGTGGGTTTGTAGAAGGAAAGGGTACAGTAAATGCTGTGTATATGCTGCGAACAGTTATTGAACGTGCTTTAGAAGTAAACAAGGATATACATATTTGCTTTATTGACTACACAAAGGCTTTTGATAGAGTTAGACATGTCAACATGGTAGATATGCTTGCAGATCTACAAATTGATGGGAAAGACATAGACTTATAAAAAACATATATTGGAAACAACAAGCTGCCATAAGGATTGATAATGAAGTGGGACAATATCAGCCTATTAAGAGAGGTGTTAGGCAGGGATGTGTAATGTCTCCAGATCTTTTTTTCCCTATACAGTGAAAATATTTTCAGGAATGTAGAAGATATAAATGGAATCAGCATTGGAGGACGAAACATCAATAACATTAGATATGCAGATGATACAGTATTGATTGCAGACAATGCACAAGATCTACAACAATTAGTAGACTGCAGTTGTTGTACACAGTGAGCAGCTGGGGTTTGAATTAAACTGTAAGAAGACACAGGTTATGGTCGTCACTAGGAAGAACGAAGTACCACAATGTAACATACAAGTAAATGGGAATATTCTTCAACAAGTGAATCGGTACAGTTATTTCGGAACGGTCATAACATCTGATGGGAGATGCCTTGAAGAGATTAGAACAAGAATCGCCATGGCGAAAGTAGCCTTTAGCAAGATGAAAAACATTCTGTCCAATAAAAAGATGTCAATTGAAACGAGAAAAAGAGTGTTGAGGGGGTACATAGAGCCTGTTCTTTTGTATGGATGTGAAACTTGGACAATGTGCAGTCAAGCTGAAAAACATCTGATGGCTGCAGAAATGTGAGGAAAATGCAAAGAATACCATGGACAGACAGAAAAACAAATGACCAAGTACTGCAGGAGACAAATGAAAATCTTAGACTGATTAGAGAAATTAGACGTAGACAGTCAAAATGTTTTGGACATTTTATGAGAAGAAATGGTTTGGAGAACTTAGTGACAACTGGCAAGATCTAAGGGAACAGACCAAGAGGAAGACCGAGAGGAAAATACCTGGAAAATAACTGTCTGGGTTATTTTAAAGCAGACAATTTTTCTGAATTAGTTGAAAACGTGCTGTCGAATGTTTGTAAGCTTTGAAGAAACATAAGCATAACATTGCACTACTTCCATAACCATTTACATTTCTTGTCCGAGAATCTTGGCGACTTTAGTGAGGAGCAAGGTGAAAGATTTTACAAAGATATAAAACCAATAGAAGAGATATACCTGGGACTTTGATGCTTCCGCTTGATTGCAGATTACTGTGGGACTCTTAGGCATATCACATCCCAGGCAGTCCTCGAAAAGAAGCCTTTTGTGTGTTGACTACAAATTTAAAAAAAAAATGCTAGTACTAAAGTTTAAATACATTATGTTTTGTCTTGTGTATGAAGGAAATAAATGCACAGTAATTACATTTAATATGAATGCAGATTACAGTCACAATCCCACTGATGGCACCTAACTCTAGCCTTGTACATAACAATTGCCCTATTAATAAGGTCGCTATCAGTTAACTCAAAAACACATTAGAACTGATAGAAAAAATGTAAATACATTTTTTTGGGAATTAGCAACACAAGATTACCAAAGAACAGCTATAAACTTTAACTTTTACTACTACTACTACTACTACTACTACTACTACTACTACTACTACTACTACTACTACTATACTATATTACTGCTACAACCACTACTACTACTACTACTACTACTACTACTACTACTACTACTACTACTACTACTACTACTACTACAACTACTACTACTACTACTACTACTACTACTACTACTACTACTACTACTACTACTACTACTACAACTACTACTACTACTACTACTACTACTACTACTACTACTACTACTACTACTAACAAAAATAACAATAATATTTGTTATTATTATAAGCAGAGAAAGAAGAAGAAGAAGAAGAAGAAGAAGAAGAAGAAGAAGAAGAAGAAGAAGAAGAAGAAGAAGAAGAAGAAGAAGAAGAAGAAGAAGAAGAAGAAGAAGAAGAAGAAGAAGAAGAAGAAGAAGAAGAAGAAGAAGAAGAAGAAGAAGAAGAAGAAGAAGAAGAAGAAGAAGAAGAAGAAGAAGGAGAAGAAGAAGAAGCCTCTCTCTCTCTCTCTCTCTCTCTCTCTCTCTCACACACACACACACACATGCACACACACACATACACACACGCACACACACGCACACAATCTAACACTCACTCACTCTCTCTCACTCACACTCACGACATCTCTCACTCACTCTACAGTAATGTCCATGTGTTCGTATAATATATGATTATATCAAGTGGCATAGAAAATGATAATATGAAGGATGAGAATACACAAAACATATGGAATAGCATGTTACATGACATGCATGCGCTCAACTCTCTCTCCCTTCTTGCACACACACACACACACACATGCACACACACATGCACACACACACATACACACAAACACATCCACTCACCGCCAACCCACACATTCCGCACCTACCCACACATCCCCCACCTACACAATCTCCTGCCACAAACCCACAAATATCGCACTCACAAACACACACACATCCCCAGCAAAGCATATCTCCCTAACCACATATACATCACCACCCATCCACCAACTCAGACACAAAATAACCCACCCACACTTCAGCCACACATATCCCACCCACCCACACACCCCAATAAATCATCTCCCAACCACAACATCCCTACTCAACCCCACAAATATTCCCAAACCTCACACACATTCTGCACCCACTCACACACATCCTCACCCATCCACACATACCCACACATGCAACTCTCACTTACACTTTCCACCACCCACACATCCCCCATCCACACATACAAACACACCCACACACATCAACACATGCACTCCTATACCCCACCCGCACACACATATCACCGGATACACACTTAAGAAGAAGAAGAAGAAGAAGAAGAAGAAGAAGAAGAAGAAGAAGAAGAAGAAGAAGAAGAAGAAGAAGAAGAAGAAGAAGAAGAAGAAGAAGAAGAAGAAGAAGAAGAAGAAGAAGAAGAAGAAGAAGAAGAAGAAGAAGAAGAAGAAGAAGAAGAAGAAGCAGCAGCAGCAGCAGCAGCAGCAGCAGCAGCAGCAGCAGCAGCAGAAGAAGAAGAAGAAGAAGAAGAAGAAGAAGAAGAAGAAGAAGAAGAAGAAGAAGAAGAAGAAGAAGAAGAAGAAGAAGAAGAAGAAGAAGAAGAAGAAGAAGAGAAGAAGAAGAAGAAGAAGAAGAAGAAGAAGAAGAAGCAGCAGCAGCAGCAGCAGCAGCAGCAGCAGCAGCAGCAGCAGCAGCAGAAGAAGAAGAAGAAGAAGAAGAAGAAGAAGAAGAAGAAGAAGAAGAAGAAGAAGAAGAAGAAGAAGAAGAAGAAGAAGAAGAAGAAGAAGAAGAAGAAGAAGAAGAAGAAGAAGAAGAAGAAGAAGAAGAAGAAGAAGAAGAAGAAGAAGACGAAGAAGAAGAAGAAGAAGAAGAAGAAGAAGAAGAAGAAGAAGAAGAAGAAGAAGAAGAAGAAGAAGAAGAAGAAGAAGAAGAAGAAGAAGAAGAAGAAGAAGAAGAAGAAGAAGAAGAAAATGTAGAGGAGGATTAAGGGGAGGCTGAGGAGAAAGAGGAGTAGAAGAAACTATGATTATGTATTGATAAAGTACAAAAGTATTCATTCATCCCAAAAATATATCTGGTCAATTCAAATTTTTATTTTATATATTAAACACAATTCATATCACTGATTCCATTTTCCACTGACAGAACACTAGGACCTTCCGTTTGTGTCAAGATAACTCGCCGGCAGGTCTCTATGTGACGCCAACTAGTGATCCTTTCACCATTCAGAGTTCAAACTATCCCTACGGTAGCTATGCCAACAATTCGGACTGCACACTATCTATTGAATCTCGGACGGAGCCTGTGTTGCTGTCATTTGAGTACAGGTAAGATCAACCTTTCTCTGTCTCCGTGGCGAAGGAGTTAAAGACGCATACCTGCGTTCGAAACACAATTGTGGGTGATTTAGCAGCAGTCCGCCTTACGTTGGTTTTTATGAATAGTATGGGTACTGGTCGATCAGAAACAATGGCAAACTACTGAAGGTAAACTTGCCCAGAAATCATGAACAGCCAAACAATGACTGTTACGTCCTGTAAAGGATGTGTAACTAATTAAAATATCAACATTTCTCTGTAATATTATGAAACATGGACAACAACTAATGGTTGTGGAGATGTGGATTGTGAGGAAATTACACACAATACAAATGAGCAAGTCCCACAAGAAGCAAATACGTAAAGCTGATTGGAGAAATTAGACTCAGGCAGTGGAAATATTTTGGACACGTTATGAGAAGGAATACACTAGAGAATTTGGTGACAACTGCAAACTTGGGGGTGGGGGTAGAAGAGAAACAAGGGGAAGGCAAAGAATTATATATCTGCATGGCTGGACAACATGGTATGGTCGAGAGAAGAACACAAATCTGATCCACGACTTTCGTGATCGGGTAAGATCGCGAACTATGACCGTCAGCGCTTATCGGCATGGCACAAGATGATGATGCATATCAACATGTATCATTGATAAAAGTATCTTATACTTAGTTATCATCGTTGTCATCATCATCATCATCATCATACACTGGCTTGTCATTTGCAGAACAATTCCCCCATTACATTCTCTCGAAAAATTAACCTAACTAACTAAACTATTCTCTCGAAAAACATCTCGGTCAAAAGTGAAATTACCTGCCTGAATAAATAATCTACTATCTTCATTTCAATACCAAGATAGCGCAACATGAAATTATGCACCAACTATAGAACTGTTACCCAGATCAGTCATGCAAGTAAAATTCTACTAAAAATCAAAATGGGAAGAGCTTAATGTGGGCTAAGCTGGATTTAAACAACGAAGAGGAACAAGAGATGACATACTCAACATGCGTTTAATAATGTATAAGTGTGGAGAAATTAATGTAAACCTATTCTCATGTTTTGGGATTATTCAAAGGCATTTGACTGTGTATAACAAGCAGCGGTTAGAATAGGTGGCGAGACTTCAGATTGGTTTGACATGGAAGTACAGTATTGACCTTCGAGAATTCTTTAGAGGGTGATCCTGTCATTTTCACACATGGGTCGGTAGTTCGACTAGCGACAAGTTCGTATGTCTTAATGGCACAGGCCGGAGGGAGAATTGAGAAGGATTAATCTGGTGCTTTTGCTTTGACCACAAGTAGCCTGACTATTGAGGTCATGCAGTAAGTAAAGCAATAACATGCTTCGAGACACAAACATTCACTCGGGGATGTTTCCTTAGTGACTCGATGAATATGCTCAGGAAGAGAGAGATGGGTTGGTCGAAGAGAGTGGTTGGTGTCTCTGGAGCGGTCTCGGCTGGCAAAGATTAGTTTAATTTTCGTGTCAGGGCATGCGCGTGTACACAGGAAATGAGCAAGCAGACATGTTTGAATGTAAGGCTACTGTTGAAGGCGGACGGGCCATGGGCCAGGATGACATTCTGAATGCTCTACGAGATGTAAATCGTTTGCGAGAACCAAGTGATGACTGTGAATCTTCAACAATGGTCAGACTGCGAGAACAGCAAGTTATAAGAGATGTGGCCAAGCAAGAACACTACGCGGGAGGCCAATGAATAATAACACACCAACACAGAACTGGTGTCGGTAGCAGATACACGCTACGGGAATTACTGAGGAGGGGATCCGAACACGTATAGACTGAATGTTTAGATGTGCAATGAGGATGATGTGTCAACTAACTAACTAACTAACTAACTAACTAACTAACTAACTAACTAACTAACTAACTTACTAACTAACTAACTAACTAACCAACCAACCAACCCATCCACCCACCCATCCACCCACCCACCCACCCACAAACCAACCAACCAACCAACCAAGTAACTAACTAACTAACTAACTAACTAACTCATTCAGTGCCAAAAAAACCAGTAGGATTGCATCAAATATGGCACACAATCAGATGAACATGTATTATACTGTAAATTTCCATTCACTAATCATGTACACTAGGACACAAGGACATCTTTTTTGGTGAATTACAGATGGGTAAGAGATCTCAGGGTCGGCCTCTACTACGATACAAAGATGTGTGTAAGCGGGACATGATTGATACAGGCATTGATAATGCACATTGGGAGCAAGTCGCCACTGAACGTGTTGCATGGAGGGAAAACATCAGAAATGGAATAAAGACAAAGGAGAAAATTATTGCAGATAAGTCACACACCGAGCGTTTTAGACGTAAGATGGTGCATGATGGTGGAAATGACCACGTGTTCACATGCACCCACTGTGAACGGACATTTACAGAGCAAATTGGCCTTATCAGTCACATTCGCTACCGCCATAGGTAAATGTTATTATGCCTTTTTAAAGCACAAACTATCGTCTGTCAAGACGGCAAGGTGCCAATGAATCATGCACATTGCGGGAGATGAAACAAAACGAAACAAATAACTCATTAACTCTAGTATGGTGATATATCTTCCTTCTGTCCACATGGAAGGTCAAATTTGACGATATATAATAACCTATGGGCCTGAATCATTTAATTTCTTTATCATGATGTTCAATGTATAGTTTGGCTATTCCCACACAAATATTCTTCCTCTTGCACGTCTGCCATTATCATCTCGTTTTCAAGGATTTACTATTGTCTTGTCTGCAGGGTGTTCAACTTGGAGGTATCCCAGGACTGCGTATACGATTATCTTTGTGTTGTCGGCGTCAAATTTTGTGGAAACTGGTCTACTGGACGTATATTTAAGCGAATTCTTCCTCCACGGAGCAGCTCTACAGTTCGCTTTCACACGGACTCTTCTGTGACACTGAATGGTTTTTACGTGAGTACTCGTGACAGTCTTAAGCATATATAGCTGCCAACACTGCGATAACACGCAGTGCGTTGGTTTTCATACAAAGGCTGATGTTTGTGATCGCTTTAACTCAAGGCTGATATTTGTGATCACTTTCACCCAAAGCTGATTATTTGTGATCACTTTCACCCAAGGCTGATATTTGTGATCATTTTCACCCAAGGCTGATATTTGTGATCACTTTCACCCAAGGCTGATATTTGTGATCACTTTCACCCAAGGCTGATATTTGTGATCACTTTCACCCAAGGCTGATATTTGTGATCACTTTCACGCAAGGCTGATATGTGTGATCACTTTCACGCAAGGCTGATATGTGTGATCACTTTCACCCAAGGCTGATATTTGTGATCACTTTCACCCAAGGCTGATATTTGTGATCACTTTCACCCAAGACTGATATTTGTGATCACTTTCACACAAGGCTGATATTTGTGATCACTTTCACCCAAGGTTGATATTTCACAAGCTGTTTAACGTCATGTATCTCACATGAGTTGAGCATAGATAATCTCCCTTCACTGATTAATGTTTTACATGAATTGTATACTATGGAGCATCCATTGGTTCTTCTCTTTAGGACATGCTGGTGTGTTGGGAAATGGCCAGGTAGACACATTGGCTGGATCTGCATCATTGAGTGGGATGTTGGTGCACGATAAGGCAGATGTGGTCGGTGCCCTTTAGGCTCTTGAGTGAAATGTGGAAGAATAGATACAGTATCATTGCCTGGAGAGAATGTTGTGGTACGGAGTGATCAGAGCTAAGATTAGGAGGGTTCAGAGGATCAGGCCGACACTCAATTCCCCGAGGAAAAGCCACACGGACACATAATCAGATTTCAACTAGCAACATTAGTGCTGGGTCTCTTCGAAGGTTGTTGGAGATGAGGACGGAGTGCGTATGGAAATGTCCCGATTGATGTGATCTTGACACAACTCAACTCGTACATGTGATGTTTTAAACTTGTAGACATTACTACTGCTATTGAACAACTTGTATCTAATAAGTTATTCTTATGTGTGTCTAGATCATTGTGACGTCACAACCAGTTCTCCCAATACAACAAGTTCAAGGTTCTGGGTGGTCCGAGCGTACCATCACGTATGTAAACGCCACCTATTACCCTGGCATGTCTTATACTGATGGATGCAGTGGAAGCCTTGCAGTACCTAATTATGTTCCAACATCCACCACAACCACTCACTCTCCTCGGACTACCACAGTACGCACGGTAAGATAGCACATACAGTAAGATAGTACCACGGTCAAATAGCACCAACGGTAAAATAGAATCATTTTAACACAGTGCTAGTAGCGACAAATATCATAGAGGCCAAGGTCAGATAGCACCCATGGTAAGATAGCAACCACGGTAAGATAACACCCACGGTAAGATAGCACCTATGGTAAGATATCACCAACGGTAAGATATAACCCACGGAAAGATAGCACCCACGGTAAGATAGCACCCACGGTAAGATAGCACCCACGGTAAGATAGTACCCGCGGTAAGATAGCACACACGGTAAGATAGCGCCCACGGTAAGATATCCTCCCGGTGAGATAGCACCCACGGTAAGATAGCACCCATGATAAGGGTAGCACCAACTGTAAGATATCACCTACGGTAAGACAGCACCCACGGTAAGATGGCACCCACGGTAAGATATCATCCACGGTGAAAAAGCACCCACGGTAAGGATAGCACCCACTGTAAGATGTGGTTTCTGAGGAAAATGCAAAGGATACCAAGGTCAGACAGAAACACCGATGAAAAAGTCCTTCAAGAAACAAATGAAGATCGTAAACTGATTAGAAACATTAGACGTGGACAGTCAAAATTGTTTGGGCATGTTATGAGAAGAAATGACTTGGAGAACTTGGTGACAACTGGCAAGATCGAAGGGGAAGACCGGGAAGTAAATACCTGGATGGCTTGGCCGCATGGCATGGTCGAGACAGAACACGGAACTGATCCACGACTCTGGTGATCGAGTGAGATGGCAGAAAATGACCGCCCACGCTTATCGGCATGGCACATGATGGATGGATGGAAGATATCACCTACTTTAAGATAGCACCCACTGCAAGATAGCACTGTCAGCGTCGTATATTAAATGGGTAATTGGGTTCAACTGACAATTTACACATGTATAATAAATCGCCAAATCAATGTGTATAGTAATCTATTTAATACATCATATCACTTGCACAGCAAGATTACACTTATAATAATAATATCGCACAGCGCTCCGTAATACTCTCGCGCATTCACTTTTTGTTAATCAGCTCACACTCTAGCGCACATGCTAATCATTGCCACAATCATTCGCATTAGCAAAACAATAGTATCATATATTCGGGTCTCTCTCTCTCTCTCTCTCTCTCTCTCTCTCTCTCTCTCTCTCTCTCTCTCTCTCTCCCTCTCTCTCTCAACAGTCAGGCATCCTCCCTCACCTACAGTCTCTGTAAGATCTCTATCATAAGCCACATGCGTCTGCGGAGCCGTTAGGAAGCTGCGCTGACAATGGCTGGAGCTTATAAACAAACGAACGAACTTTATTTTCACAGTGCTAAGAACTGGGCATGCAAGCCCGTCTAACTTTCTACCTTTATCATCTCTCTTTTCCGTACAGTATTTCGTTAGTCAGGTCATAGTCAGATGTGACTGAGCTACGTATGATAGTAGATGGTACTACTACTACCTGCTTTCTGCTAGCACGGACTGTTGAGATGCGCTTACCAAACATGACACTCAGCATTGCGTATTTTCTGTATACGGTTCTGGGAAACAAACTATTGCTATCTAGTCCTTTACAAAATGTGGAATTCCAGTGGTTTGGAGAGTGCCCAAGTACCACTATGATGACTGTTATTTATATGTGTTGGTAATATTAAGGTAATTATTGAAATAAAAATTACAAAATATGGAAATGTCTAGATGCAGATTCTGCTAGAAGACCTGTTCCACACGGAAATTACATATCAATTCCAACTTTCAGGCAGATTTTGGATTCCCTTCTAGAAGATGAGATAGTCGTGGCATGTGGAACTAAACAGTGACAGTGATAGTGATTTTGAAGATGAGTTTCCAGCTGCTCAACGCTTCGACCAGCGTGAATTGAATGATTTAATATCCGAGATCTATATCTATCCAAGGAATCCTCAGAACCTTTGGTTTCAAGATTAAAAGCAAAAAAAAAAAAAAAACACTGAATGTTGAAACAATGATTACATTTTATCGCAGCAGAGAGCAAGGTTTTCTTCCATTCTTTCGTAAAGAAAACAACCTTGTGTTTTGTACTAATGTAGGAGGTCTAGTAAACGAAATGGTTGTAAGTTATACACCAGATGAGTGGCGACTTTTCATTGACAGCTCTAAAAGAAGTTTGGAAGGTGTTCTCTTACACAATGATAACAAATATGGCTAAATTCGAATTTCTCATTCTACTACAATGAAGGAGGAGTAAGCTACAATAAGCACCATTATCATCAGGTGCCCTGTCGGCTGGCGTAGGCGTTCATGGCTCTCCACAGATCTCGGTCTTTGGTGTTCTGGATCAACTCTGCTGATCCTCCATGCCACCGTCTCAATCCGTCCAGCGTCATTTCTCTTGGTCTGCCTCTGTCTTTCTTCCCCTCGATCTTTCCAGTTGTCACGAAGTTCTCCAATGCCTCTCTTCTCATCACATGACCAAAGAAAACTGTTTGTCTCCGTCTTATTGTTGTATATAATGTTCTAGTTTCATTAGCCTCTTTCAGGCAATTTTTGTTGGTTACCCTAAGCACAATACGCACAGTTCTGGAAACAAAAGAAGTATTAACTGGATGGTTTGTGTAGGTCTTACACTGATGAACTTCTTGCTTGGTCAGCAAAGGGGATTCATCAAATAAACATGCTTTATTTGTGTGTGGATAGCAGGGCAAAAGATACGCATTGGACAAAGAAATCCTCTCACTGATCGAATAGAGGTCTAGTGCCACCATTGCTTGGCTTGATGAAGCATTTTGGAAAGGCACTGAACAAAGATGGTGCCTATTTAAATTACTCATCCAGAAAGTTTTCAGAATTGAGCATAGACAAACTAAAAGCTGAAAATCTTGATGGACCTAATATTATAAAGTTGCTAAACGATCCGAATTTTATTGATTCGATGAACATAACAGAGTCCATAAAAAGGTCATCAATTGCGTTAGGCGTGTACAACTTTCTGGGTAACTTTAAAGCACACAGTTATTCTGAATTAGTTTGAAACATGTTGCCGAGTTTTTGTAAGCTTAGATACAACATGAGCATAAAATTGCACTACCTCCATAACCATTTACATTTCTTTCCCGAGACTCTTGGCTACTTCAGTGAGGAACAAGGTGAAAGATGTGAAAGATATAAAAACAATGGAAGAGAGATACCAGGGACTTTGGGATGCCCACATGATGGCAGGTTAATGTTGGACCTTTAAACATGACTGTCCGGGCATATCACACTCCAGGAAGTCCTCGAAAAGAAGCTTTTTGTGTGTTGACTACAGATAGAAAATGCTAGTGATAAAGTTTTAATACATTTTTTTGTGTTTTATATGAAGGCAGTAAATGGACAGTCATTCATCGTTTACTGCCAAATATAGTACCTTCCAGTGTATGACAGGAAGGTCTTTGACCTGAGGAATTAAGGCCGCCTGGCTAGTGCAGTCGCAGCGAACTGTGCAGGATAGGATTTTCGTTTTGCCCTCGACAGAAAAAAATCCCACACCTTACCGAGATTCGAACCCGGGTCTCCCGAAGGAAAGTCTGGCGTTCTAGCTACTCGACCAGCCGTTCCTCTAACAATGCACAGTAATTACATGTAATATGAATGCAGATTACCGTCACAATCCCACTGATGGCACCTAACTCTAGCCTTGTACATAACAATTGCCCTATTAGTAAGGTCGCAATCAGTTAACTCAAAAACAAACTAGAGCTGACAGACAAAATATGATTACAATTTTAGAATCACCAACACAAATTTACCAAAAAACAGCTATAACACTTAAGGCACCAAAATGTGTGTATATCAGTGTTATTACTACTACTGCTTTACTACTACTACTACTACTACTACTACTACTACTACTACTACTACTACTACTACTACTACTACTACTACTAGTACTACTACTACTACTACTACTACTACTACTACTACTACTACTACTACTACTACTACTACTACAACTACTACTACTACTACTACTACTACTACTACTACTACTACTACTACTACTACTACTACTACTACTACTACTACTTCTATTACTACTACTACTACTACTACTACTACTACTACTACTACTACTACTACTACTACTACTACTACTACTACTACTACTACTCCTACTACTACTACCACTATCACTACTACTACTACAGCTACATCTACTACTACTATTACTACTACTACTACTACTACTACTGCTACTACTACTATTACTATTACTACTACTATCACTACTGCTGCTGCTGCTACTACTATTTCTACTAATACTATACTTGTAGTACTAATAATAATAATAATAATAATAATAATAATAATAATAATAATAATAATAATAATAATAACAAATAATAATAAAATAATTGTTATTATTATTATTATTATTATTAGAAGAAGAAGAAGAAGAAGAAGAAGAAGAAGAAGAAGAAGAAGAAGAAGAAGAAGAAGAAGAAGAAGAAGAAGAAGAAGAAGAAGAAGAAGAAGAAGAAGAAAAGAAGAAGAAGAAGAAGAAACAGAAGGAGGAGGAGGAGGAGGAGGAGGAGGAGGAGGAGGAGGAGGGGAACTATGATAAATGTTTTGATATACTACAAACGTATTCATTCTTCTATACAACCTTATCTTGTTAATGCAAATTCCCGGGTAATTTATCATTTACTATTCTCATCATTGATACCACTTTCCATTGACAGATCTACTCTCTATGTGAGTCTTCCACGCCCGCCGTTCTGAGGGTGACACCAACTAGTGAGTCTTTCATCATCCAGAGCCCAAGCTATGGCTATGGTAGCTATCCCAACAATTTGGACTGTACACAAACTTTTGCATCTGGGGCGGAGCCCTTGTTGCTGTCATTTGAGTACAGGTAATAACAACATTTCTCCGGCTCCGTGGCGAAGAGTTTCGGATGCACTTCGTAATCCCGCAAATCCGGGTTTAAATCACATCTGTGGGCGATTTGGCAAAAGGCCGTCATAAGTTGGTTTTTATGAAATGGCATAGGTGCCGGTCGTTCAGACAGCAATGGCAAACTACTGAAAGTAATCATGCCCAGGAATAGGAATGCCAAAACATAATGGGATTGACTGCTACGTCATGTAAAGGATATGAAACTAACAAAATATCAACATTTATCTGATAAATCATGACAAATTATCAACACTAATGGCTGTGGAGATGTGGATTCTGAGAAAAATACAAACCATTGGATAGACAGAAAACCAACGAGTAAGTCCTACAAAAAGCAATTAAAGCTGTGAAACTGATTGGAAAAATTGGACTCAGACAGTCGAAATATTGTCGGCGCGTTATCAGAAAGAATACACTAGAGAACTTGGTGACAACTGGCTAGATTGAGGGGGAAAGAACAAATGGAAGGCAAAGAAGTATATATCTGGCTGGCTGGACTATATGGCATGGTATGGTCAAGACAAGAACACAAATCTGATCCACAACTATCGTGAATCGTATAACATCGCGAACTATGACCGCCAACGCTTATTGACATGGCACATGATGATGATGAATACCAACATGTATCATTGATAAAAGTATCGTATACTTGGTTATCATCATCATCATCATCATCATCATCATCATCATCATCATCATCATTATCATCATCATCAAATGGCTTGTCCTTTGCAGACCAATTTCCCCATTCTATTGTCTCAAAATATATCTCTTTCAAAAGTTAAATGACCTACCTATGTTGCCTTTACAGTCCTATACATGACGTATTCAGTTCATCTGCGCCTGGTTATTGTGGAATTAACATTAATATAACTTGTTCTTCTTCTCCTTTTATTTATTTTCCTCTAATTCCTCATTCTTCATCCTCTTGTTCCTCATTCGTCTTTTTATTTTTGTTTATTGTTCTTTTACTTGTTCTTCTTGTTCTTGTTTTTCTTCTTCTTCTCTTCTCTTCTTCTTCTTCTTCTTCTTCTTCTTCTTCTTCTATTCTTCTTCTTCCTATTCTTCTTCTTCTTTTCTTCTTCTTCTTCTTCTTCTTCTTCTTCTTCTTCTTCTTCTTCTTCTTCTTCTTCTTCTTCTTCTTCTTCTTCTTCTTCTTCTTCTTCTTCTTCTTCTTCTTCTTCTTCTTCTTCTTCTTCTTCTTCTTCTTCTTCTTCTTCTTCTTCTTCTTCTTCTTCTTCTTCTTCTTCTTCTTCTTCTTCTTCTTCTTCTTCTTTTTCTTCTTCTTCTTCTACTGCTACTACCTATTGTTCTTGTTCTTATGTTTATTAGTATAAACGATATTTCTCTCTCTCTCCCCTCCCCACTTCCTCCTCTGCTTCTTCTTGTTAGTCTTCTTTATTTTCTTTTTCTTTTTCTTCTTGTTCTTGTACTTCCCCTTCTTCTTCTGCTGTTACTTCTTGTTCTTTTTTCTTATTTTTATTTATATAAACAATATTTCTCCTCCTACCCCTCTTCTGCTTCTTCTTCTTCTTCTACCTCTTATTCATCCCTTGTTTTCTGCTACTTCTGATTCCTCTTTTGTTTTCTTCATCACGCCTGAAAATATCTCTTGAGATGATGATTCCAGTCTATACAATCACCAAACAACTGAGGATAAAACAATGAAAACGAAGCATGTCAGTGTGTATTCACAAACCAACTCCCTGCTACAGCAATGCCCGCTTCCTTGCGTAGGAGTATCAGTGTGTTTATTGTTTGTGTGCTGTCGAATATTCTAGTCTTGCCTAGTTGATGAGCTAACGCTGACCCTGCACACACAAAGTCACAACACAACAGACAGCAGCAGGGTCAGCGTGCATGTATTGATGACGTCTAGGAAAGCCACACGGTCCCCGCTACAATTAGAATGACGAACGACACCACAGTTTGTGTTGCCTCAACTTTTATTTATTAAGATGACAAAAACTGTTGTATCGATGTGTTCTGCTATGAATACAAATGAAGACAGCATGGCGCACGCACGCACGCACGCACGCACGCACGCACGCACGCACGCACGCACGCACGCACGCACGCACGCGCGCGCACGCACACACCACACACACACACACACACACACACACACACACACACCATGTTCGTCCGTCATGAATGACGAGGACCATTCATTACACTGCATCTTTTGATGAGGAACGAATGACTTGCGCTTTAGATTTGTATAGCGAGGTAGTGGTCGCGCAACTCCGTCGTTCCCCGCTCTCTCGTCTGCGTCCATCTGGTTCCAGTGGCGAGCATGGCAAGACGACTGGAAGACGGACACAGATGCAGTGACGTTAGGCTGCCACGGCCAGTTATTCCTGTATATATTGGCTCTCGAGAGCCTCGTGCAAACGGCCGTTCAGTCAATTCCTTTATTTTTCAGTTTTAAGACAAACGTAGCGAATGAGCGTATGAGCACTGATAAGATCAACCAGATTTCCTTCTCTGAAGACGGACTGACCGCCTGAACAGACCATACACATATGCGGCGAGAAGCTGCCCACAGAAGATTTTGTTCGTCTAAGTTGCGAACAGATCTCCCGATTTACGGTTGAGCGTCACCAGCGCACAAATGCATATGGCGACTGACAGGACAGACGTTCACGCACACGCAAGCCACGAGTAGCAACGCTAAAGCGCGCCCTCCCGGTACAAGGTGATACATGCAAAACCACTGGACGCCTACCGACGAGCTTTCAAGCTACGCCGGCAGGACTGACCGAAACAAAAAGAAGCTATACCAGCTTACTGACTGCAAGCCCACTACTCATCGAGAGAGAGAGAGAGAGAGAGAGAGAGGAGAGAGAGAGAGAGAGAGAGAGAGAGAGAGAGAGAAGAGAGAGAGAGAGAGAGAGAGAGAGAGAGAGAGAGAGAGAGAGAGAGAGAGAGAGAGAGAGAGAGAGAGAGAGTGGTCGCTTATCGAGACTTTGTCGAACGGTCGTACAAATTTTGCTCTTTTGCCCGCTCAAACCACGACCCTGGCTGCACGATGCGGTTACATTCTCGAAACGCATGCCTCGCTAACTTGCGTTGGCTGGGAAGATCCCATTTTAGTGCACCTCACACAGCCATCCGAGACAACGAACGCTAGACGCGGACTGATCAAGCGAACCAGACCAGCCCTCACCACACACACACACACACACACTCGCACGCACGCACGCAAGCACACACAGGCACACACACACATACACACACACACACACACACACACACACACACACATATATATATATATATATATAAATATATATATATATATATATATATATATATATATATATATATATATATAGCACTAGCTGACCCGGCCCGGCTTCGCCCAGTCCCTGGTGGGGAGCATCTCATTTAATTCATATAAGTAGTCATATAAGTTCTCGTTCCCGTTACCGACTGTCTGTCTGTCTGTCTGTCTGTCTGTCTGTCTGTCTGTCTGTCTGTCTGTCTGACCCGGCCCGGCATTGCCCAGCTCCTGGTGTGGAGCATCCTCATTTAATTCATATAAGTAGTCATATAAGTTCCCGTTCCCGTTACCGACTATCTGTCTGTCTGTCTGTATGTCTGTCTGTCTGTCTGTCTGTCTGTCTGTCTGTCTATTTGTCTGCCTGACCCTGTCCGGCTTCGCCCAGTCCCTGGTGGGGAGCATCTCATTTAATTCACATAAGTAGTCATATAAGTTCTCATTAAATTCATACAACAAAAAAAGTAACTTAAAAGAATGTCCTTCCAGACACCATCCATTATTTTTAATGAAAACGCTTGCTAATCACCTGCATGACTACAGTAACTTCTTAAGCAAATAAAGATGAGTTACAATGTTATGCATTGTGCATTATTTTTATGAAAACTTTAAAAATGCCTTACAGTTTGTATCATTATTTATTATAACTCATATGCCGGTACATAACTATGGACACAGAGTTTATAAATCTTTGAAAACGATGCCACAATATGACTATAAGTTATACAGAAAAGTTATGCCCCTTGAAATAACTTTTACGGAGTTAGGTCCCCTGAAATATATACAATTATAATGAAAAATGAAAAATGAAATAATACTGAGTAAGCAGGCGATTTCACACTAAAAAATATCACAGTTGACAGCTCTGGACTGAAAGGAAGGCGTGTAGAAAATTTCATCTCAATCGGATGGGCCGTTCGCGAGCGCACAAAGGACATACATAGATACATAGATACAGACAGACAGACATACGATCCTTATTTATATATAAGACTAGCTGACCCGGCCCGGCTTCGCCCAGTCCCTGGTGGGGAGCATCTCATTTAATTCATATAAGTAGTCATATAAGTTCTCGTTCCCGTTACCGACTGTCTGTCTGTCTGTCTGTCTGTCTGTCTGTCTGTCTGTCTGTCTGTCTGACCCGGCCCGGCATTGCCCAGCTCCTGGTGTGGAGCATCTCATTTAATTCATATAAGTAGTCATATAAGTTCCCGTTCCCGTTACCGACTATCTGTCTGTCTGTCTGTCTGTCTGTCTGTCTGTCTGTCTGTCTGTCTGTCTGTCTGTCTGTCTGTCTGTCTGTCTGTCTGTCTGTCTATCTGTCTGCCTGACCCTGTCCGGCTTCGCCCAGTCCCTGGTGGGGAGCATCTCATTTAATTCACATAAGTAGTCATATAAGTTCTCATTAAATTCATACAACAAAAAAAGTAACTTAAAAGAATGTCCTTCCAGACACCATCCATTAGTTTTAATGAAAACGCTTGCTAATCACCTGCATGACTACAGTAACTTCTTAAGCAAATAAAGATGAGTTACAATGTTATGCATTGTGCATTATTTTTATGAAAACTTTAAAAATGCCTTACAGTTTGTATCATTATTTATTATAACTCATATGCCGGTACATAACTATGGACACAGAGTTTATAAATCTTTGAAAACGATGCCACAATATGACTATAAGTTATACAGAAAAGTTATGCCCCTTGAAATAACTTTTACGGAGTTAGGTCCCCTGAAATATATACAATTATAATGAAAAATGAAAAATGAAATAATACTGAGTAAGCAGGCGATTTCACACTAAAAAACTATGACAGTTGACAGCTCTGGACTTAAAGGAAGGCGTGTAGAAAATTTCATCTCAATCGGATGGGCCGTTCGCGAGCGCACAAAGGACATACATAGATACATAGATACAGACATACGCTCCTTATTTATATATAAGATTAGTTTCCGTGATCGTACAGATTTTAACGGTTGTATAACTACTAATTGCTGATTCTAGCGATTATCTACACAATTAGAGTCCTGTTACCTTCTTCCCACTGCAATATTAATATACCCTGTTATACTCTTAAGATGAGATGTTGTTAACGCGACTCCACTTTTCTAGATTGTTCCAGGTTAGCAATGCCCTCTGGAACCTGTTATTTGTCTGACAAGGTTGACAGGGGGATTTTCGGAAACCATGTTACTTAGTGTTTCTCACCTAATAATATATCTACTGCCACTAGAAAATCATAGTTAACAGTTTGATCTCCTGTACTCTCATACCCAGTTGTTGGTTTTCTTATAGTGTTTTAATGTGATCGAAGAGTACGGATCTGTTGACCATTGGAATTATGGAGCATAGACGAAGGGTACTTCCGGTTTTGGTAAAAGGCATAAAAAGACCCACACTTCCTGTCGCTGGCGTGGAGAAAGAAGAAAACATTCAGAAGAAAACGTGAGCCAGGTGGTCATACCCAAGCCCACGCTTAAGGCACAGGCATTGGCCCAAGACAGCTCAGGGGAAGGAAACAACTGGTACTGGAAAAACGAGTCATTTGAAAGTTGTCTTTAGGATATTCAGAAGTGGTATCAAAGCGGAGATTGCGCCCAAACCAAGAAATGAGGCTCTAACTCCTGTTTTATTTGCTGTTGCCACAAAATAAACATTTGTTGAACTCTTAACAGATTCATTGCCAAACAAAGTAGGTTTGGACCAAACATAAATAGATGGCGGAAAATGGGAAGTAGGTTTGTTCACGTATGACTTAAAAGTTGTCATAATGTTTGCAGACATGGTGATTTTATATCAAATTTAAGGGACTGCATAAGGTAATACTCTTATAAGCCCAAAAG
>JACEFZ010004797.1:182500-246955 GCA_014155875.1 Cepaea nemoralis | reverse complement strand
GTGGGTAAAGTAGGGGGAAAGGGGTCGATGACTTTTTGTCAAATATGGGTCAATTTTTTTCAATTTCAAGTTTTGGATGGTCAAGCGGTCGGTGATCACTTAAATTTTTGGGGGAAAAGTATGTGTAGTGAAAGGGTAGTGGAAAAATTTTGTGACATGGTCAGAGGTGGTCAAGCAGTGGTCAAGTGGTCGAGAAAACCCTTAAATTGTGGGGGAAGTATTGTTAAACGGTAGTGGAAAAAGTGCTCGATGACGTAGTCAAGAGGTGGTCAAGCAGTTGTCAAGTAGTGGTCAAGTCGTCGACTGACACTTAAAATGTAGAGAAAAGTACGTGTAGTGAAACGATGATGGTAAAATAAGTAAGACTGGTCAATAGTTGTCAAACAGTGGTCAAGGGGCGAATGCCACTTAAATTGTAGGGTATGGTACGTGAAATGAAACGGTTTTTTTTAAAGTGATCGATGAGTGGTCAGTTTTAGTCAAGTAGGGTTTAAGTACTGGTCAAATGGTCGAGTGACCACTTAAATTGTAGTATAACTACGTGTAGTAACACGGAGGGTTTAAAGTGATCGAGACGTGTAATAGTGGTAAATAATGGTCAACTAGTGGTCAATCGGTCGAGTGACACACTTAAATTGTCGGGAAAGTTGATATAGTGAGATACTGATGATCAAGAGATGATCAAGTGGTGGTCAAGTAGTGGTCAAGTATTGGTCAACTAGTGGTCAATCGGTCGAATGACCACTTAAATTGTCGGGGAAAGTTGGTATAGTGAGATAGTGATGATCAAGAGATGGTCAAGTGGTGGTCAAGTATTGGTCAAGTATTGGTAAAGTAGTGGTCAAGCGGTCGAGTGACCACTTAAATTGTTGACAAAAGTACTGTAGTGACATGGTGGTGGAAAAAGTTAAATGTTAATTAAAATTTAAAAATTATAAATAGCAATTTTATTGCACGCTTAACTTAATATACAGATATAGACTAAGTATAGGTATAGATTAGGTATAGGACTATATCGGACTTATATCTTGCGCGAAAAAATTGAGATTTATAATTTTTAAATTTTAATTAACATTTAACTTGTTCCATTACTAACACTGGTTTGTGTCTATGTCTGGTAAGAAAGAGTTTGTTGAGTATTTGGTATGAAAGGTTAAAAGTCGGTTAGAAGATGTGTTAGAGGATATTCAAGAGCTCACTAAGGCAGGCGTGGTTTTAAGAAAGGTCGACTTCATAACAGCCACTGTTGGTTGGATGTAGACTTGCCTCTATTGCATTTGTGAAATGATAACGTGTGAAAGAGGTGGGCAAAGTAAGAAATGTTATGTTAGCTAGCCTTCGAGAACACCTTTTGTATTGTTCAAAGATGGTACAATAGAAAGCCATTATCCATGTGACCGGATGGTACACCGTCTTTGACCGGATAAGTCATTAGCCATGTGTTCCACGTGTATCGTTATGGATGTCACTGAAAGCATCGCCATCTTTGACCTGTTGAATCATTAACCCCGTGTTCTGTCTCTACCCTTATACCCGTGATCGAAAGCAGGGCCATCTTTGACTGGTTTTAGCCAGTGAGCCCGTGTCTTGGATGTACCATTACATATGTGATCGACTGCAACGCCGTCTTTGACCGGCTGTAACTATGGCCCATGTGGTTTGGTTCTGTCCTTATTCATGTGACAGGAAGCACCGGCATCTTTGGCCAACTTTAGCCAGTGATCCCGTCTCTCGGATGTACCATTACATGTGGTCGGATATGCCGCCATCTTTGGTCGGCTGTAACTATAACGCGCTTGGTGTTCTTGTGTCCTTATGCCTGTAACAGGAAGCACCACCATCTTTAACCGGCTTTAGCCAATGACCATGTGGTCTGGTTGTAGCCATGTAACCACGTGTTCCACGTGTATCGTTATGCATATCACTGGATATAACGCCATCTTTGATCGTTTGAATCTTTAGCCACGTGTTTCACGTGTATCATTATCATCTGACAAGAAGCACCGCCATCTTTGACTGGTTTTAGCCAGTGAGCACGTGTTCTGGTTGTAACCATTAGACATGTGATCATGTACGTGGTTTACACTATCACACACCCCGATGACACAGCTTCAATTAACGACCATCAACCACAAGCAACCCACGACCATGTCACTACAGTACTTTGTCTACAATTTAAGTGGTCACTCGACCGCTTGACCACTACTTTACCAATACTTGACCACTACTTGACCACCACTTGACCATCTCTTGATCATCACTATCTCACTATACCAACTTTCCCCGACAATTTAAGTGGTCATTCGACCGATTGACCACTAGTTGACCAATACTTGACCACTACTTGACCACCACTTGACCATCTCTTGATCATCAGTATCTCACTATATCAACTTTCCCCGACAATTTAAGTGGTCACTCGACCGATTGACCACTAGTTGACCATTACTTGACCACTATTTGACCACGTCATCGATCACTTTAACCATCACCGTGTTACTACACGTAGCTTATACTACAATTTAAGTGGTCACTCGACCATTTGACCAGTACTTAACCGGTACTTGACTAATACTTGACCACCTCATCGATCACTTTAACCAACACCGTTTCATTACACGTACCATACATTACAATTTAAGTGGTCATTCGACCACTTGACCACTGTTGACCACTACTTGACTAACTATTTGACCATGTCATTACTTATTTTACCATCATCGTTTCACTACACGTACTTTTCTCTACATTTTAAGTGTTCAGTCGACGACTTGACCACTACTTGACAACTGCTTGACCACCTCTTGACTATGTCATCGAGCACTTTATCCACTACGGTTTCACTACACATACTTTCCTCGACAATTTAAGTGGTTACTCGACCACTTGACCACTGCTTGACCACCTCTTGACCATGTCACCAATCACTTTATCCACTACCGTTTCACTACACATACTTTCCCCAACAATTTAAGTGATCACTCGACCGCTTGACCATCACTTGAAAATTGCTTGACCACTATTTGACCATGTCATCTACCCCTTTATCCACTACAGTTTCACTACACATACTTTCCCCGACAATTTAAGTTGTCACTCGACCACTTGACCACTACTTTACCATTGCTTGACCACCTCTTGACCACGTCATCGATCACTTTATCCACTACGGTTTCACTACACATACTTTCCCCGACAATTTAAGTGGTCACTCGACCACTTGACCCCTTCTTAACCATTACTTGACCACCTCTTGACCATGTCATCGATCATTTTATCCACTACCGTTTCACTACACATACTTTCCCCAACAATTTAAGTGATCACTCGACCACTTGACCACCACTATACCACTGTTTTATCACCTCTTGACCATGTCATCGATCACTTTATCCACTACCGTTTCACTACAATACTTTCACCGACGATGTAAGTGATCACTCGACCACTTGACCACTACTTGACCATTGCTTGACCACTATTTGACCATGTCATCTATACCTTTATCCACTACTGTTTCACTACAATACTTTCCCCGACAATTAAAATTGTCACTTGACCACTACTTGACCACTACTTGACCACCTCTTGACCACGTCATCGATCACTTTATCCACTACCGTTTCACTACACATACTTTCCCCGATAATGTAAGTGATCACTCGACATCTTGACCCCTAATTGACCACTGTTTGACCACTACTTGACCACGTCATCTACCCCTTTATCCACTACCGTTTCATTACAACTACTTTTCCCTAAAATTTTCTCACTTGACCCCTACTTGACCACTGCTTGACCACTATTACCTGCTACCCACCCCTTAACACTGAATGACACTACACCATATCCATTACAATCAACTACTTTACTTTTTACGGTTTCATTTGTAACACTTGTGCTGCTAGCGAATAAGCCACTACAACCCTCTACATAAAACTAATAACCACCCCTAATCAACTAATTTCATTAAGCCATACCCACTATGACTACTATCGCCACCGCAACTATTCCTTCTATTCCTACTAATGACACCGCCAATGTGCTAACAGTTAAAAATATTTTAACACACCACTCACCAACGTTTTTACAACCCGTTTCTTAATGACTTTTCAATATGCACCCCTCCACGTCTGTTATGAACCGACCGCCGTCACAGCCGCCCGAGATTTTCCCACACTTTGCCGACCAAAAAAGAAAAAAAAAAATCCCGGTACTATCTTCCAGTTTTTTCCCACACTTCCCCGCCAATAAAAAAAAATTATAGCTTTATATATTTTATTAAAAATTGGTATTTACCTAACTTGAATCGTTTGTGTGTTATTTTGTATGTTGTTATAGTACCTACTCTGATGAGTCACTTCGCAACACCTACTCTGACTACGCCTACTTTAAAAAAAAACCCTCTATCGCCCTTTGAGGTGCATATCGATGTGCACCTCAAAAATGCACGGGCTTTAGCCCTACTTACACTACTAGCAGGAAGAATAGGCCGCTGCCCAGGCTAAATGTCAAAATTATAAAACCTGCCCAAAAAATGACATTCTAAAGCACGTGTGATTCTTAGTACAAAATTAAGGACCCGGTTACAAATTGACCATATGTGACTACAGCCATGTTGGTTAGTTCAGCTTACACTCACGGGAGATGTGGTCAACATCACGACGCCTGCCTTTACTGCTCAAGACATTTCCTGGTACCTATTTTAGGTTGGGCCTACCTGATAGCCAAGGTCAATGTTTAAATTTCTAATCCATCCCGCTGTGGATAGAACCTCCAGCCAAAGTGAGGGCAGGCAATTGTCTAGTCACAACTCTACCGCCTGTGATTCTAATATAAACATATTTGGATAGTCACCGGTTCTGAATTCGTGCACTTTGCTTAAATTCTGTCTGTGTGACCCTAAAGAGACTTATGCATATATGAAGATACCCACTGAGGTGATAGTTATCATTAACAAAAACAAAAACAAAAAACCTACAGCAAAAGCATTATTTTTCTGACACACATCGCATATAACAACATTAAAGGATAATTATTTTAGCTTTCACGTGATGTTTAAAAATACAGAAATAGCAGTTGACACCGAGAATATGCAACCGAAAACTAACACCTATACGCATCCTTCATTCCATTAACTGTATTAAATGTTTTGCATATCCTTTACAGGACATCGCTGTCAACATCAGCATCTTTCAGCTGATTGTTGATTTCTTGGCAAGATTACGCTCAGTAGTTTGCCATTGCTTTCTGAGCGACCGGCTCCATACTCTCATAAGTCACTGGCTGACTCGAACCGCTTTCAATTCTCGTGCGCTCACGTCAACGTCAATGAGAGTATTCGGGGTTACGGAGAAAGCTGCTAACACCTCGATCAGGGAGACCGGCTAACTGTATTAAGTGGAAATAAATTCAGATACAAACATCAATTCGTAGACTTCTATGATTTTCCTTTTTATATTTCATTTGTGTCTTCTCATGATTCAGCTAAAATGATCGAATACTCTGTATGAAGAGTATGAAGTGTAATGTTACACTTCAGGTCTTGCATTCTTTCAAACCGATACCAAAATATGAGACTGCCGGTCCAACATGGCAGATAAGCCGTTGCACTGTTAAGGCGACTGGAGTGTTTTTGCTTCTGACTACGGTTTGCTTAAGCATTTTCCTTAAGTTGGACTGGTAGTATATGGTTCCATCGCCCAGCTACTGAGTTAAGTGCTTGGAGCGAAACTGTGAGCAGTGGATTTCAAGTGGAATGCTTTTACATATGTCCACAGTTGTTTGTATGGTGAACTGCATGCTCGGAAAACTGGCGGACTTCCGGTTGGTTGCTGAATTAGCTGGTTTTACCTTATGCAGTATTATGTGTGCAACTGCTGGCTTTCTAGTGAATATCGCTTCCATCGACGATGAATGTAATTCTAGTGGCGGACTGCCGTGTTCACATTCTGGTAGAGGGTTTATGCTTGTATTCTTGTGCGTGCTGTTGGATTGTCGAGACTTCTGTCTAGTAGAGAAACGATTCATGGGGTGACCCTTTGCCGTAAAGTTGGAATCGCAACTATCGACTTACTAATGAGAATAACTGATCAAACATTTTAATTATTTATACTGGTTATCTATGCCGTTGTTTCTTCTTCTATTACTTTTGTTCTTTCCAATTATGCTGATTTACCTTTCGGTGTCAGTTTAGGGTGAGTGTATTGGGCAAGGCTTTTGTGTGGACTGACTACAAAGTAACATTTGTTGGCGCTTCTTTCTTCTTTTTTCCTGTATTCTCCCATTGAGGCATATTTCTTCAGCCAACTCTCGCCGAGCCGTCCTATCGCTTACTGTCTCTTGCTGCTCAGCCCATGTTCACCCAATATTATTCATCTTTGCTATTATAATGCTCTTCTCCGTGTGTGCTTAATTCTCCCACTATTTCTTTAATTCTACGGGTTTTAGACAAGATAATGTCTACATATACCAACCTCCGGGTTTCTTAATGTGTGTCATTTCCAGCCCCAGCCTGCTTTCCTCACGCCTTGATTCACTGGAATGTGTTAACATCATTGTACTTAAACACCTATCTACCTACGTCACGCATTTTAATGGATTCGAACAGCCACTCCCCATCCCACGCGCCCACCACCCCACACACGCACACACAAATATACACACAAGCAATGACAAACACACACAGTCAATAGTCATGCAACTACTGATATCATATCAATGTCACACAAGAGCGAAAACAGAGTGAGAGAAAGAGAGAGAGAGAGAGCGAGAGAGAGAGAGAGAGAGAGAGAGAGAGAGAGAGAGAGAGAGAGAGAGAGAGAGAGAGAGAGAGAGAGAGAGAGAGAGAGAGAGAGAACCATTCATAAAATACGAGTCATACTCACTGCCACGCCTACGACTGGGTCATATTCTCTGGTACGCCGACCAGTAGATCATATACTCAGCCACGCCGACCTCTGGGTCATACACTCAGCCACGCCGACCACTGTGTTTGAAACCCTTCTTCTGGCCAATCCGAGTCATACCCTCTGCCACGCCGACTTATGAGCCATACCCCAGTCTCGCCGACCACTGTGTCACACCCCCAGCCACGGCGATCACTGAGTCATACACGCAACCACTCAGTGCACTGGCTCATACCTTCAGCCATGGCGACCACTGAGGTTGAATCCCCTCTTTGGACCCATCCGAGTCATAACCTCTGCACGCTGGTCTACTCACTATCCACTTTACCAACCCGGCTCCACCCTACAACCATTCCGCGACTCTACCCGCCCACCTCCTTAACAATGAAAACCCGTCTTAAACCCACCCCACAGCCATTCCCCTATTGGAGAAAGAGTACTGTAACCCTACCACACCCGCTCACATGCACACGCAAACACATCCCGCCCACTACACACACTACTAACCACCACCTTTACTTATTACGCTTTTCATTTGAAGATCTATAACCCGTATGATACTAGTGTATAAGCCACTATGACTCTTTTTTTTTTTTTTTTGCATATCCTTTACAGGACATCGCTGTCAACACCAGCATCTTTCAGCTGTATGTTGATTTCTTGGCAAGATTACGCTCAGTAGTTTGCCATTGCTTTCTGAGCGGCCGGCTCACATACCCCTAAGTTACCGATGCGATTCGAACCACTGCTGATTCTCACCGTTATCACGTTACCTACGAGAGTATACGAGATTACGGAGAAAAGTCGCTAACCTCTAAGCCAGGAAGCCGGCCTATGACAGTAGTAGGAGAGCGGGTAACTAAGTGTTTCTTGAGGGCCATGAATGAGGTCTACCGGTCGTATTACCTTATATGAATGTTATACCTCCCACACTGGCCCTCACAGAAAATGGCACTCATTTTCAAAAAAATTGGCAGTTATTTTCTTGGGTCTAATTGTCACTTCCGGTTGTCCTGGAGACTACTTCCGATTGACTTCCGGTCCCGGGGCGGGTGGCGGTGCGGCGGCAGCGAGGCGGCGGCGAGGCAAGCCCCGGGCATGTGGAATACTTATATAGATAAGTAGACCAACTAGTCGCCGGGCACCTGGGTTCGAGTCCCAGTCTATGGGGGAGTGTGTGTGTGTGTGTGTGTGTGTATGTGTGTGTGTAGGGGTAGGCCTATGTGAGGGAATAAGCCCATACCCCAGATATTATCTTTTGCCCTCCGCAGATGAGGCCCACCAACCCACTTTACTACTAAAAGGAAAAATGGAGAATGACGAGCCACGAGGTCCCGATCGTAGTATAAACTACTTTGATCTGGCCCAAAAGATAGCTTGGGCATACTCAGCGTTAGGAAAAAAGTCTGAAGCCAGATTACGGCTAATAATTCTATATATAGGTATATTGCCACAATTAATAAACACGTAATACCATATAGCCGGTCTCTGTGGCTAAGGGCTTGCGAACGCGGTTTGTGAGCCCGTATACCCGGGTTCGAAACACAGCGGTGCCGGTTTTTTCGAAAAAGGTATAGGGGCCGGTCGTTCAGAAAGCAATGGCAAACTACTGAACGTAATACTTGCCTAGTACACCAACAGCAGCTGAAAGTGCTGGTGTTAACTGCAACGTCCCGTAAGGGATACGCAAGAAATTTTTTTTTAACTACCATATAGGTAGTGATTAATTCTAGAGAACATACAACTAGAGACCAGTCTCAATAGTACACATGTAATTATCTTAACATAATCAGCGAAATCTCCAAATTATTCATTAAAATAATAATTTATTAAGTTAACGCTGGTTACTTCCCTTCCATATTTTGGAAATAGTTGTTTCCCCTTGCTGTCTGCAGGAAACTGTAGTATTTTTACATATCCAGAAGGACTAATGAAAATAATTTGCTTTAGAATTAATGCCCGATAATGGGTTTTGAAATATAGTGTGTATAAATGATATTGTATAAACACTTACCAGATCGCCTGGCCCACTAGGTATACAGATTTTCTTTCCGTCGCTAGTAGTAAAACACTCCTTTCTTTTCCACTATCGGCCAGCGCTGATCATTACCGGAGATAAACACGTACACTAAAGAGGGCTGACACCAGCGCTGGCCAGCTCGAGCTGATATTACCTGAGATAAACACGCCCACTGAGGCGTTCTGGTTGACCGTTAACATAATTAGCACACAGTGGGCAGTCGGGAAAGAGAGGGAAATCTTGCGTTTAAGATTTGAAAAGTTAAGTCGGCAGTTTAAAATAATAATTCAGCACAAATATGCTGAAGAAGAAGAAGAAGACAAATATGTAATTCTATTTGCTGTAAATATGGTTCTTCTGATTGAATTAAAGCAAAAGCCTATAAATCTACTTCAACCAAAGATACGCTGTGAAATCATCTATACCTCCAAGTAGACTATAAGCAATATATATAAGCGAAAACAGCATCGTGTTCCAGGTCGACTTGCGTAGGGCGAGAATGTCTATTTTTAATGCGTCGGCAACGCATTAATCTATACCGGTGTAAAGCGCTCTCACGTGTCATTTTGAACAAAGGTAGTCTATGTCCTAACCTCCTCGTACTCCTAGGTAGCTGAATGCCTGACCATTCATCAGCAGCTAATGCTATCAACAGCATCATCATGTGTCATATCGGTAAGCGTGGGCTGTCATGACTCGTAAATATAACTGTCTATCTTTTACATATTGCAGTCAAGTCTAACGCATAGTATGTATAGGACGGTCAGCACTAATACATATCAGTTACATGACATCACAGTCAGCCCCAGCCTTCTTTTTATGCTTGTAAAGTCTTGGTAAGATTGCACAGTGCTTTTCTGAACGAACGGTACCCACTGCCGAGTGTATATGTGTGCGTGCGCGCAAGCGTGTGTGCTATCAATTACAGGACATCGCAGTCAGTCCAACCAATCTGTGGAGCGTCGTGCTTACTGGGCAAGCTTGTTGTTTTCTTGTTGAACGAACGGCAGCCATGTCAGATACATGTGTGTGTATGTGTGCATGCGCGCGAGCGTGTGTGCTATCAATTACAGGACGTTGCAGTCAGCTCCAACAATGTTTGGTTGGTCGTGTGCCATCATAATGTGCCGTGTCATATCACGACCGAAGGTATCCCTCATACTATAGCTATGTGTCTATCTATTACATATTCCAGTCACGCTGTAATGCATTGCATTACAGGACGTCGCAGCCAACCCCAACATTGTTTGGCTGTTCGTGTGCCAGCATGATTTGTCGTGTCGCTTCATGACTAAATAGTATGCCTCATACTATAGTTATGTGTCTATCTATTACATATCGCGGTCAAGCTGTCATGCATTCCATTTACAGGACGTCGCAGTCAGCCCCAGCTTTGTTTGGTTTTTCGTGTGCCACCATGATTTGCCGTGTCATTTCACGACCAAAGCTATGCCTCTTACCATAGTTATGTGTATGTCTATTACATATGGCAGTCAAGCTGTAATGCATTGGATTTACAGGACGTCGCAGTCAGCCCCAGCATTCATGCTTCCTGGACAAGGTTGCCGTTGTCTTTCTGAACGATCGGCAATCATGATCTTCTGTAGTGGCTGTCATCACGATTACCATCAGCATCATCACCCACCACCACCAACAAAAATCATCATCATCATCATCATCATCAGCATCATCAGCATCATCATCAGCTCATCATCATCAGCATCATCTCAGGGTGACCGACATGGGTGACTCATCACGGGGCTATGTCGGCTGGAGTGAACGTACGTGAACGTGTTCAGACATGTCTTTGGGGAAAACTGGAGGATGACTCAGAGGTACTGACAGCATAACGATACAACAGAGACACTTGGTTAATGGTACAATCGATCAAATATGGCGATGCTTCCGGGTGCCTGTGTAATGGCGACAACCAGACCACGTGGGCAATAGTTACAGCCTGTCAAAGATGGCACCGCATCCGGTCACATGTGGCAAGGGCAAAACCAGACCACAGGCTCGCTGACTAAAACCGTTCAAAGATGGTGCTGCATCCGATCACACATGGGTTATGGTCACATCTGATGAAATATGGCACTGCTTCCGATCGCCTGTATAATGACTAAAACCAGACCACATACTCACTGGCTACAAGTGGTCAACGATGGCCTCGCATCCGATCACATGTGGTAATGGAGAAACCAGACCACGTGGCTAAAACCGATCAAAGATGGCGCTGTATCCGGCCACGTGCCTTATGGGATACAACCGAAACACGTGCCTAATGACTCAACCGGTCAAAGATGGAGTCGCACAAGGTCACATGACCAGACAGTGCATAATATTCTGCTGAGTCATTCTACGTCAGCAAATAGCGTGTATAAGACGGCCAGCATTCGTCTAATAGAAGTACCGGTCTCTGTGAGCAGCAACCAGAACACCATGTGCCAAATCTCTAATGGTAAGTTGGCTTTTTTAAATACATCTTTCACATTTTCGTTGTGTTTCTCCAAGTAGGCATATAGTTAACCTAACAATACTAATATAATAAAGAGATATATGGTGCTAATGGCATATAACTGGAGTATGTGCTCTGCTGGCTGCGATACCTAGCAACACATGCACATGGCTGATTCATTAAGCCTGAATGTTTGTACACATGTGGCCTATTCTGAGATGCAGAATAATGACTTGTCCTGATCTGTCCATAACATGGTAGTCACCTTGAGCAAGTACTGTGGCTTTCTGGCTGACTTCGTCATTCATTTCTTTTGGTGGTATGTAACGGGTGGATCAGACTTATCTTATTGCACTCCTTCCGTAGCCCAATCGAGCAGCGCTGGCGTGTCTGGGTACTCCACAGTGGGATGACAACCCTTGTATGGTGACCTTATGCCTACTGCTAAGTTCAGAAAGTAGTGTCCTTAGTACCGACAATGTCCCACAACGAGCGCCTCGAGCACTGATTTTTGCATTTGCCAATAGCAACTAATGATACAACCGAGACACGAGTGTAATGACCCAGTAGGTCAAAAACAGCGGTAATGGAAGAAACCAACGTGGAAACTAACCCACAAAATAGCCCAGAGGGGGAAAGAAATTCGTTCTGGTGCATGTGTGGTCGGCGAGTGCCGCGACTAGAGATTGTCTTCTTCTGTCTAACTGGTCGTTATATACACAGTCATTGGCGTATCACTATTTAATCTGTCTCGAGACAACGTCGACGCGGTCGAGGGCAAGTTGTGGATCGCTCTTCTAAGCAGCTGTCTGGGTTACATGCTACCAAACCCTAAAATATGAGCTTCTACGTGACATTACCGAGTAATGCTTCGCCGAACATGTTTCCCAAGAACACACCAGGTCACTATTTCGTCAAGTTACCGCAGACTATTGAGGTGAGTCAACATTTCGAAGTGGGTCTGGCCGAAATTCAATTCCCAACTACTACTGCAATGTGCTAGAGAATGAAGTATGGCTAAGATACATCCCACCAAACGGTAGAGTGATAAGAAAGGCGTGTCCCCCGGCCTGTACAGTTCACCAGATGCGTTTATAGCTGCACAGAATCGACTAATGAAAGATCGAAAGGTGGACGATCAGCTCTGTGTTCAATTCTATTTCGATAATGCATCAAAGAAAGTCATCGTGAAAATACTCGAACCCGGGGCCACTATTACATTTAGTGAGAAGTTGCAAGAGATACTATATACAATTGAAGGTGAAGGGGCGATAGACCTGAATAACGACCTGCAAAATGTCTACGTATACTGCGATCTCATTGCGGCGAGACCAGTCGGAGATGTCATGGTCCCACTACTAAGGACGGTTCCTATCATGAATCAGCGCTCGACCTCAGTGTTTCGCGCCTACGACAAACCTCACTACATACCGCTGAGTCAGTTACTCCTTCGACACGGTGGAAATACTTCTAACCACTGATACGGGCACAAAGGTCACATTCACTACCGGGACTTCAGTGCTGACGTTACATTTTCGAGTTCGGAAGAGATCAGACCTAGAATAATAGTGAAATACGTGGCGTTACATCGAAACCCTAGACTGCGAAGACATGATGTGCCCGACACTCAAATGATTGATGCCTCGGTTATCTACAAGACTCAGATATCAGCCCACCAAGCAGGAGACCAGTTTTATGACTACATGCTAAGTGACATGTACATACTAGGCTACCAACCGAAAAAAGTCAACCTACTCAGACAATGGTGTGAAGAAATCCAGAAACAACATACAATGTGTATAGCTCTGTATGTGAAAATAAAATGTTGTGATGATACTATGTATACCTCCTCATATCACATCATCCATTTCGTATAATGACATTATGCATTTTTATTCTTGAAAAAATGTACTGAAATGCTGTAAAATGTACTGAAATACTGTAAAATAAACAGGCATATATTGTAATTACGTCTTGGTTGTTGATTTTTTTTAGTGTTTACGTTGTATATAGTTGTCATGTGATGAGAGAATGAAGGGCAAAAATCTTGGTCAAGTAATAAAATTTGTTAGCCAAAGGGGAAACATTGTGGCTACATTTCAACCAAACGTATAAAAATCTCAGTCAAACTTATGAAAAGTAGGACCATTTGTTAACCAAAATGTGAAAAAGTTAGCCGAATTTCAAACCAAACTTATAAACATCTCAGTCAAACATATGAAAAGTAGGAAAATTTGTTAACCAATCGTGAAAAGTTTGGCCAACTTTCACACAAACTTATGAAAAGTGGGAAATTTTGTTGTTTAGATGTGAAAAGTTTGGCCAAATTTCACCCAAACTTATGAAAAGTAGGAAACTTTGTTAACCAAATGGCAAAAATCTTGGCCAAGTAATAAAATTTGTTAGCCAAAGGGAAAAACATTTTTGGCTACATTTCAACCAGACTTATATAAAGCTCACCCAATCTTATGAAAAGTAGGAAAATTTGTAAACCAAATGTGAAAAGGTTAGCCGAATTTCAAACCAAACTTATAAAAATCTCAGTCAAACATATGGAAAGTAGGAAAATTTGTTAACCAAACGTGAAAAATTTGGCCAACTGTCACTCAAACTTATGAAAAGTGGGAAACTTTGTTGTCCAGATGTGATAAGTTTGACCACATTTCACCCAAACTTATGAAAAGTAGGAAACTTCGTTAACCAAATGGCAAAAATCTTGGCCAAGTAAGAAAATGCGTTAATCAAATGTGAAAAGATTAGCCAAATTTCAAACCAAACTTATAAAAATCTCACTCAAACATATGAAAAGTAGGAAAATTTGTTAACCAAACGTGAAAACGTTTGGCCAACTTTCACCCAAACTTATGAAAAGTGGAAAATGTTGTTGTCCAGATGTGAAAAGTGTGACCACATTTCACACAAACTTATGAAAAGTAGGAAACTTTGTTAACCAAATGGTAAAAATCTGGGCCAAGTAAGAAAATGTTTTAACCAAATGTGAAAATTTTTTGGACAAGTTTGGCCAAATTTCAAACAAAACTCATTAAAAAAAAGTAGGAAATTTTGTTAACCAATTGTGAAAATTTTGAGCAAAGTTCATCGAAACTTATAAAAAGTAGGAAACTTTGTTAACCAACTGTGAAAATTTTTGGACAAATGAAGAAATATTTCATGCAAAACTTATGAAAAGTGGGACATTTCGTTAACAAAATAAGAAAATTCTAGCCAAATTTCAGCCAAACTTATAAAAATTTGGAAAATTCCTTAACCAAAGGGGAAAAATATCTCACGTTGTCATTTTACATCCCAACCTAATAGAGATATTCGCCTGTCCCCTATGCAAACAGCTGTATTTCAGAAAACTAAATGTATCTTATGTAATAAGTCACTATAATTGAAGAGAAAAAAGAAAATTTCAACAATAAAATTGTACAAAAAATTAACAATTAAATTTCTACCTGAAACATTCAATTTGGAAACATAAAGAGAAATTTAATTGTTAACTTTTGTTAATATGTAACAGATAGATACATAGCTATAGTATGAGGCATACAATTTTATCGTGACATTACACGGCACATCATGATGGCACACGACCAACCAAACAATGTTGGCGCTGACTGCAACGTCCTGTAATTGATAGCACACACGCACACACACACACACACATATATATACACATGCACATGAGATGGCTGCCGTTCGTTCAACAAGACAACAAGCTTGCCCAGTAAGCACGACGCTCCACAGATTGGTTGGGCTGACTGCGATGTCCTGTAATTGATAGCACACACGCGCGCACGCGCGCACACATATACACTCGGCAGTATACCCACGCACCCACATGACATGGGTACCGTTCGTTCAGAAAAGCACTGGGCAATCTTACCAAGACTTTACAAGCATAAAAAGAAGGCTGGGGCTGACTGTAATTGATATGTATTAGTGCTGACCGTCCCATACATACTATGCGTTAGACTTGACTGCAATATGTAAAAGATAGACAGTTATATTTACGAGTCATGACCGCCCACGCTTACCGATATGACACATGATGATGCTGTTGATAGCATTAGCTGGTGATGAATAGTCAGGCATTCAGCTACCTAGGAGTACGAGGAGGTTAGGACATAGACCACCTTTGTTCAAAATGACATGAGAGCGCTTTACACCGGTATAGTTTAATTACAGACAGACAGACAGACAGACAGACAGACAGACAGACAGACAGGCAGGCAGGCAGGCAGGCAGGCAGGCAGACAGACAGACAGACAGACAGACAGACAGATAATGTTACTATTTACACTTAATCAGTTCTGATAACCAAATTTATAAGAAAACATCTAAGAATATCTATGCTATATCTCACAGAGAGCTTAAAGACTGTAACTAGCACGCTTGCCTGCTTGTTCGGTTTTCATGTGTCCGCATCCCCATTGAGACGGATGATTTTAACATAGCCTGGCCTCCTAGGTTGACCCAGTTGTGTAAAATGATATATCGAGGGTAAAATGTGGCCTCAGTGATTACACCGCATCACTCATCGAGTGTCGAGTGGTTTGTAACAATATGGGGCTAGCACAATAATCCCAATACTTCTCACAGCAAGGAAATGTGTCCTGTACCTGTTTACTGACTACGTTAGACTCGTGTCCCAAATCTGAGAGACAACATATTTACATCGATTAATGCATTGGCTTATTATGCTGTAATGAAACACGGAGTATTACCTGCAACAAACGTGTGCAAATAATCGTGAAACCTTTGATTTCAGATAGTAGTTAAACGCATGTGCAATTTCCAGGATTTTGAAATGCTTCAGATAAAAATATTGGGAATTTAAACTTGCCCGCTGGCATAAAACATCGAAGTATAAGTGGCACAGAACACGTATAAACACTATAATGTAAAAATCGTCTCTGACGTTGTTGTGATGATTAATCTTCTTCTTCTTCAGCGTTCCGAGCCATTGAGGTTCTTTGCTGCAGATACAATCCGTCCCCATTCGTCTCTCTGGTTGACCTTCTCTTGCCAGTCTTTGATTCCAAGTGCTTGTAGGTCTGTATATATATTATCTCTCCACCGTCTTCTTGGTCTACCTCGGGGTCTACGGTCATTTATTTCCTGAGTGTAAGCGAGTTTTGTTTCCCTATTATTTTCCATTCCTCCATCTGTTGGGCTTTTTCCTTTAAGTGAGTCAATATTTCCAATGTCTTTTGTTCATTTTCCCCAATAATATCTATATCATCTGCATAACCAAGCAGCTTGGATGTTCCTCCAATATCACATTCCTTTACCTTCCTTACAACTTTCTCTAGAGCCAGATTGAAGAGTAGCGGCGATAGTGCATCACCCTGTTTCAAGCCAGATGTTATTTGGAAGGGGTCTGATTTCCTGCCTTTATATTTTACTACATTATAAGTATCTTCCATGTATAGTCTGGTCATGTTGATTAACTTCCTTGGTATTCCAAATTCTTGCATAGCATTCCATAGACTATTCCTATGGACACTATCATAAGCCTTTTTAAAATCCACAAAAATGTTATAGAGATCTCTTTTATATTCCCAATTTTTCTTGGCTATTTTGTCGTAAGATAAATATCTGATCTATTGTTGATCTGTTTTGTCTAAAAACCCGCCTGGTAGTCACCTAATATGTCTTCTGAATATGGTTTTAGTCTATTTAGTAATACTGCGGATAGTATCTTATAGCTTGTGGACTGTAGTGATATTCCTCTATAATTTTCACATTGGAACTTGTCTCCTTTCTTAAAGATAGGTATCAATAATGACTCTTTCCAGTCATGGGGTAATTCTTCTGTCCTCAAGATTTTTATTATTAGTTCGTATAGCTTTAGATGTAATGCATGACCACCTGCCTTTATAAATTCTGCAGCAATTCCATAAGCCCCAGTTGCCTTATTGTTTTTAAGTCGTGTGATTACATATAGGATTTCTTCAAATGCAGGTTCTTCTATTTGTGGTTCACACGTTGGAACCTCTTCCTGTAATGATTAATGGTTTTCTTTGTTTTTTTGCAGCTGCAAGCGTGGTTGAAAAATCCGACCACGAACTGGACATGAAATGAACTTAATTGTATTACTATATGAGTATGCAGCGATGCCAATTTAAATTGATTTGTCAGCAAGACATTTAATAGGACTATTTCGACTTTTGAGCGTAAGATAAAGAACAATAGTAGCCAGAAATATAAATAAATAACATCAATTTGTTCTTCTATTTTTGCTTGTTTATTTTGAGCAATGATGTATTTTTATTTTGTGAAATTCTTCAATAGCCTTTGTGTTTATTGATGTGACTGGCAAAATAAACTATGATTAAATACTTATAAAAGATTGTGAAATTGCAGCCGAATATATGAATACACAATGCTGTGAGATGTTAGCTCTAATTGTTGTCGGTAATTTTATATTTCTTTTCTGAAGGAATAACAGTAAGGAATGCATATATTTTAGTTACACAATAATCGCCTATATATTATATTAATAATATAAGTAAGCCATTTAAGTTTTTTTTTTCTTTTTTCTTAACTGTACATAGTTCACTTTGCATGATATCTGCTTATTGATATTTGATTGAGTAGCCAAACGTATATCAGTGTGGGTGGAAAAGATAGTTAGCCTTCAGGAATCCATATAAAACACCGTCCTCGTTGATTTCCCAACCACTAATAAAATACAGTCATAATTCGAACAAAGAAAACAGCGTGTCTTATACTGTATTCGATGAACAATAAATGATTGCTCAAATTTAGTGAGACGTTAGAAATTAGGCAGTTGCATTCAGTGTAACAAGCTACGTGGAGGGTCCCAAATAGCCCTATCACAATATTTCAAAATTATTCTCTTTATAGCCCTGGCTGGGATAGGTCTTTACCTGCCCACCCTCCTCCGTTTTCCCCGGACTCACTGTCACTCTTTCTTTCGACCTAAGGACCTATTTCCTGCCGTGTTCTTCTGGCTGATCCATATATATAACACAGTGCTCGTTGGAATAAACTAAAACTTGATTTATTAAATCAATACAGGACAGCACAGAAAAACATCGAGGCAGTTAACACAGAAAGTTCTAAACAGACACAACACAGATAAAGTTCAGGCACAGAGCCTCAGGTTGCCATAGTCACAGACCCAGCTTCATATACTGTCCGATCTGTCCACATACATCTCACCCCGTGTGCCAGAATCTCCTTGCTTCCCGGTACTTGGTTTAAGTTCAACAGGCTTCTGTAGAATCAAATCCACTGGTTTTTGAGGACTTCCATTGAATTATGGTTTCCCATAATGGGAATTGTTCATGGAATTAACATAGATAGGTGTCTTTCAATGTCCGGTACAAAATGGGTATGCCGGATAATCATGCGTAGACTCAACCTAGAATTCGACTGCTCTCGGGCCTATGTCACTGAAAGTACCCGAGATGCACCATTACTGCAAATTGTCATTTTCTCATGGTATGCAGGATAATCATGCGTAGACTCAGCCCAGAATTCACTGCTCTCGGGCCTATGTCATTTCCTCAAGATATGCCCTTGCCTCTCTCTCAGAGTTAGGCACACCATGTGTGATATGGCTAATACATTGACCTGTCTTCATCAGACGTATTTGGCTCTAGCACAGAAGCTGTGTGGATACTGTCCGATTTAGTCACGTCCAACAGAAGAGGACCCTGGAGATGACAAACAATATTGAGCGACTGGGTTGACTCATGCATCACACAATCCTGAGGACCAATAGGGTCTCAGTTACTACATTTGACATATAGGATCGCTACCCAATATATTATATACGATACCCGAATGAATGGGCCTGACCTGTCAGGTAGCCCCTGGATTGGCTACGTCCGGGCTTGAGTAGACCTCCAGCTGGTAGATGTCAGGTTGTCCACCCTAGGAACGTTTTGTCTACAAGACACACTTTCCACACTCATACCAAGCCTTTATTATTATTGGGCACATTCATTTCCATGCTTTCCTCTCACTGGCAAACCATGCCTTTCTCGCAACCAAAATCTTGTGGTGTGGTGCGCCTAGTAATCTGTGTGTTTCTCCCCGTTAACTAAATATAGTATAGTAGTGGGGCTATATGGCACACCGGATAGTTCCCCATTCCCAGCAAGAATATGAAAGCAGATACTACCCCTCCCGGCCGCCGCTCTCGACTGATCTGTCGCCCCAATGTACCGGCATTGCCCTGCACAAGCCATAGTGTAGATGAGTTCAGGTTCTCTCAGTGAGATAGAGGAGTCCATTATCCTCCCGACATCATCCTATCGAGTGACAGACGAAAGAGATAGTCCTGTGGCTAGCCTCTTCTGGCTCAAGAAGATAGATCATAGATTACCATAGCTATCCAATGATGATATGTCACAGAAAGATGACAATATGCCCAATTCAAGCCGTAGAAAGAAAGATAGCAACAGCTCATCTGACGCCAAGAACAAATGAAATCCTCTGTGGAGATATATTGTTCAGATTCACTTCCCCGGCTATTCCCAGAACAAAACACCTAGTTAGATTGCCAACGGTCAACCAACTCTTCATTTGTTATGATTGGCTTTTCGCCAATTCATCTTTCCCCTCGAGACAAAATACATTTATAAGTCCAGGTCTGGCTGGACCACCCACAACTCAAGTATTACCTTTCCACTACCTCAGTAGTATGTTGCACCTCTGTCGTAATCTTTAAATCACTTGACATGCTGCAACTATCAAACGGTAGGTGTTGGCACGGCCATCAATTGACCAGCAGCCGCACCAGTGCACATTTGACGCAAGGCGTTCCATCGGGTCTACCCGAAAGGAAAGACAAATATATACTCGCTCCATGTAAAGATTGTGGTATGAAGATAACCCAAAGAACCATCTTTCATGGAGATTTGAGCGAACAAGAGAACTGAGAGCTTCCGAAAGCCGTTTCCCCCTGTTTACCCAAAATAAAAGAATGCATAAGGACATGGGCCACTGGCGTTTCGCTACATTCAGTTTTGTGCAAACAGAAAGAGTTCGTGATAAATTTGAAATTAACGTGAGGATAACAGATGTTCCACATTCGAACAATACCTGTGCCTATGCGTTTTAACTGTTTCAACTTAAATATTATTCATTTATTAACTTCACATGATATTAAACTCTGCAGTATGCACCTGACGAGATGCATCGAAATCTGCCAGGCAATAAATCGTGCAACATGTTGTTTGTGGCTTGTGTGTTTACATTCACGAAGGGAATACATTGTATTGAGCTTATTAATTTGTTGTTGCGCTTGATATACACGCTCTAAGAATGCCATGTTAACTGACTGATTTTGTCTACGATGAATTTCTGTAGCCTTACATTTTAAACTGGAGAACGGAGTGTAAAGCAGCAGTCCTCGTAACAATAGTCATTATCTCGTAATGGATGGTAGGCCAGAATTTAGGATGGGCATTTCAAAGCTTCCATTCTTGGAATTTAGTAATGCATGTGGTTGGTAAGTGCTACCAAATGTTCCGGGGACCTAGCTGTTGTCTTGTTTGGCCCAGGGTTAAAGGTCAAGGTAGCCACATTGCAAATACTGCTGTTGGCGTGTGAAGAGCTGGGTCTTCGCATATTGTAGCCCATGGTTAATGAAGTAGCCTGGTCACTGCCCTTCCTGGTCGCTTTCCCTTCCCTGACAATACCCCCCCCCCTCCCCTCGTTTCCATCCTATTTTAGGATATTGCGGTCACCACAAGCATCTTTCAGCTGTATGTTGATTCCTAGGCTAGATTCGCCGAATGTTGGGCGGCGCTTACCAAACCCGACACCCCACATTGTGCCAACGGCTTCGGGCGGAAGAGCGCAATTGGGAGGGTACTAGCCTTATCCTGGTGCGAGGAAATGCAACCCAAAGACAAAATAAGTCATTGCAGGGCAGACCAGGCCCTAAGCCTTGGTTGGCAGCTGGTCTAGGATCGAAGCTCCGACAGGCGGACAGTTTGAGCATTGCTTTGCTGATCCGGCAGCTTCTGCAGCTTGTCTTGTTCCAGATGTATAGGTGTTAACTTTCCTCTGGAGTGAACTAGGCAGTCCGAGAGAGGGATCATGCTGCATGAGCAACACATGGTTTCTTTATTTTAGCCCAGGCTTTGTGCTATGGAGAGGCAATAACTCCATCCCGGGTCTTAACCGGTCTCGGAATCAAAGCGAGAGGCAACTGTTACGGGTTATAAGTCCTTGTCAGTTGGCGTAGACATGGGGCGCCACGCGTTGCCTCTGACGGTGGGAGACACCTACAGGTGTCACTGATCAGCTACCGCCCGCCTCAAGCTAGGCAGCCGCCGGCCAACTGGGTGCTGATCCGCCACAGCCTGCCTGCTTCAATGGGTGCTTGGGGCTAGGACAAAATCTGAATCGCAGGCTGTAAAACCAATGCACCAGGTACTGTTTTCACATGCACATACTGTGGGCAAACATGTGCAGCAAGAATTGGCCTTACCATCCACACTCGCCACCGCCATGGATCGTAGTTATTGCCATATGACAGTTATTAAGCCTTTTTGAAGCACAATGTACCAAACTATCGTCTGTCAAGACGGAAAGGTGCCAATGTATGTATGTAGGCTAGATTACGTTCATCAGCACGCCACGACTTTCTGAGCGACCGGCTCCATACTCTCATAAGTCACTGGCGCGATTCGAACCACTTCTAATTCTCGTGCGCTCACGTCAACCACGAGAGTATTCGGGTTTAACGGAGAAAGCTGCTAATCCCTCGGCCAGGGAGCCGGCCTTCCCTGACAATGTCCAGACAATTGTCTACTATTCATTTTTATGAAGGTGGGTCGATTGTGTCGACTCTGTGGCGAAGTTGGGTCGATTGTGTCGACTCTGTGGCGAAGTTGGGTCGATTGTGTCGACTCTGTAGTGAAGGATTTGTGGACGCGTTTCGTAATCCTGTATACCACGTTCAAGGCACAGCTGCCGGCGATTTGGAGGCAGATCGCCTTGCGTTGGATTTCATACAATGGTGTGAGTGCCGGTCGTTCAGAAAACAATGGCAAACTACTGGACATAAATTAGTCAAGAAATCATGAACAGCCAAAAAATGCAGGGGTGGACTGCAACGTCCTGTAAAGGATACGCAAATAATGTTTTCGGTCAAACCTGTAGCCGAATGGTCAGAAAAGTAATAATTCTGCCTCCATTGAGGTTTAAACCCTAACTACTTGAATCTTGGTATAGCACTTAAAATATTCTCTCAATAACTGAAAATAACTGCAACAGACGAAGGCGAGTCAATAAGTAAGGCACACAGTTCTGTGGGATGGCAGGTAAATGTAGTTGGTGTCTTCTACAGGTGTCAGGTGGCAGTAAGTGTCTCATGCGCATGCACAGCGCATAAACAAAATGGTGACTATACTTACGAAGTTCATAACCAAAGAGCAACGTGCCGTTGTGCGTTTTTTTAGGGGGGGGGGGGAAAGGCCTGCCTGCAAAGGACATTCATACGGAAATGCTTCCTATCTATGCTGACTACCAGTCCGAATCAAAGCGTGCGTCAATGCAATGGAAATGCCTTGTGTCAAAAAATTCAAGGTTACGCCATCAACAGGGAAGGTTATGCTGACAGTGTTCTGGTATTGTCAAGGAGTGCTTGTAACCAATTTCAAGAAGAAAGGTGACAATGTGAATTATGAATCGTACTGTGAAATTCTATCGATGCTTCATGATGCAATTCGAAAAAAAAAAAACGTCCAGGACTGCTGACTAGAGGCGTGTTGCTTCTTCATTACAATGCTAGACCACATACGGTTCGATTAACTCAGGAGAACATTAGCCAACTAAGGTGGGAAGTTCTGGACCATCCACCTTACAGACCCGACTTAACCCCTAGCGATTTCCACCTTTTTGATTCACTGAAACCCTACCTTGGAGGAGACATTTCGCGAATGACGCCGAAGTTAAATGTGAAGTGAAAACGTGGTTTAGAAAACAGAGCACGCAATTCTATGCAGCCAATTTGCGAGGACTGATAAAACGATGGGATAAGTGCATCAATGTTGGTGGAAATTATGTTGAGAAATAAAGGGACAGTGTATGTATACAAATTAACTGGTTTCAAGTTTTTATCATATTTATTATTTTTCTACAGCCATTTGTGACTTATTTATTGACTTCCCCTCGTATTTTGTGAACATACTTTTAAAAGTATATGACAACTGTACCAAACATAAGAAAACCTTCACTTCAGTAGTATATCAGCGAGGCTTGCCACCCCAAAATATGGACCTGATCCTCCGAAATGAAGTCATCAACGCAATCCTCTTTGGTGCTGAGGGTTTGATTTTTTTTTAAACTTTTGCGCGTAAAGATAGACAACTGCGTCTGGTGTTCTGCAGGATTGGTGGTCTGACAAAGGTTAAAAAGATGGTTATTAAGTGGTGGGGTGGGGGAGTTTGGGAAAATTAAAGATGGCTGTTAAGTCGTGGGGTGGGGGAGGTTGGGAAAATTAAAACATCGCGATTCATTGATAAGAGACGGGGTGGTGGAGTGGAGCTGTGGTGGCCAAGTTGACTGTCGGGTTTGAGGTGGGAGGCGTTGGGGAGGTGGGAACATTGGTGGTGTGTAGTGGTTAGGGGTACAATGCTCCTCCACGAGGTGGCGAAGTGGCCAGATATATGCGTCCATTCCTTGTTAAGGTGTTGAGTTAGGAGGAGTGGGGAAGGTGTGAGGTGTGGGGGAGGTGGGAACATTGGTGATTTATAATGGTTAGCGGTACAATGCTCTTCCACGGGGTGGCGGAGCGGCCAGATACAGGTGCCCGTTCCTTGTTAAGCGACGGGGTGGCAAATTGGCTAGCGAGGTGGATGGGATGGATCCGTGATAGTCGAGTTGGGTGGGATGGGTAAGTTTGGCGGAATGGCCAGATATAGGCGGAATAGCTTGAAGTGGGAAGTAAAGGGTCTATGTCCGTGTGTGAGTCTCTCAGTCGTGTGATTAAGTGAGTAACAGTCGAAGTGGGAATTGGACTAAGTGGTCGGCGTGGTTGAAGTATCACTCGTATGGACCAGAGACACCCTAAATCTTCCACCCCGATCTCCTATTCCTTCCCCTGTCTCCATCCTTCCCCTCTTTCCTTCTCCTATTCCTCCTCCCGCCTGCCTAGTCCTCTCTTTCCTCCTTCTCCGGCTTTCTTCCCCATCCTCCTCCGCCTCTTTCCTCCTCCTCCTCCTGTAATCTTCCGATTCCTCTTCTGCCATCTCCTGCCTGCCTCCTCCTCTTCTTTCCTGCTCCTCCTGCACTCTTATCCTTCTTTCCTCCTCCTAGTGCATTCTTCCTCCTTCTCTTCCTCCTCTGCCAGCACCGGCCTACCTCCTACTCCCTTTTCCCCTTCCTCTGCTGCCTTCCTTCTCCTCATTCTTCCTCCTTCTGTTTCCTTCTCTGCTTCTTTCCTCCTCCTGCATTATTTATCCTCCTCATCCTTCCACCTGCTATAACAGTGCTGGTACATTAAATAGCAGAGACCATAATTCATTTGCTGGAGTTTTCAATTGTTTATTTCATCAAATATATCGTAGATTATCAAGTAAGCATTGATCATACAAAACAGGTGTGGTTCGCTTCAAACTCCGATGGTAACTGCTCTATATCTAACCCCGCGTCACGGCTTGAGCGTCCCTAGTTACGTTTTTACGGGATGCTCAACCGTGCCTAGTCTTTGCACACCACCTATTAACCCACTAACAGAGATGGTGCTCTGTTACATTCCTCCCTATCTTTAAGAAGACTTTTCCCGAAAAGTCTTAATCCCTAATCTACTTATTCTACTTATTCTTTCCCTCACTAAAATCTTAGCCCCAATATTATTTCTCCAACCCATCTTAAACCAGCCCCCTCTTAACCAGTGAACTTTATTTCTTACCCTTTCTACTCCTTCGAGTCCACTTCTCCGCTTATCTCTTATAGCTAACCGCTATGTTCTGTTATAGATCTTCGTGAAGTGATACTTCTTCTTCGTTTCTGTATATGTGCCTACAAGGTTTCATTTAAAAAAAAACAGTTCATAAGGAATTACCTAGATATTTCATTTCATATATACATATGTTCATCAAAATCGTTGGTATATAATTTGAAACTTATCATGCGTTATGTAACTTCTCATTTTCTCTCAACATCAACAAAACAACACAGGATAGACAGAAAAGATGGGGTGCGCACCCTAGTTATAAAGATATAAAGAAGTAGTCAGAAAGCAATCACATTTACCTCCCTTGCAAACACAAAAACATTATAAATAAAGTTTTAAAAACGCATCTTATAATCCATGAACATATGCATTCTGTTTGTTATAAATTAAGTCGATCCAAAATTTCTTCCTTATATACTCAATATTAATATTTGTGCTGCCATCCACACCCATTAATGACTATATTTCACATGGCTCATGTTCGATCATAAAACCATAAAAATAATATTGACAATGTTCATTTCTTATGAACATACTTTAAACCAATTAACGCTGTTTATCACAGCTCCTATATTTACCCCCTCACATCCCATTATATGCATCCTTGTTCATGGGCGTATCTAACTTTGTACTAAACCATATGTACTGCTATCTACAGCCCCATTAATGTCCACTCTCAATTCTTCTTCTTCTTTCGTTCGCCTGAAATTATGCCTATAACTGCAATGTTGTCTCTTGCATGAATCTAACAGTCTTTTTTAGTTCATTCAGCGGTCTATAGAGTTTATCTTCCACTGTTGTCTCTCTAGGCCAGAAGGTTCGCCTGGATATGTTGTAGTTTGGGCAATCCTGGAGTATGTGCTCTGCTGTCTGCGACGCCAAACCACATGTGCACATGGCTGAGTCACCAATCTTGAATTTTGTATACATGTGGTTGCGTAATCTATTGTGTCCTGTTCTGAGGCGCAGAAGAATGACCTGTTCTGGTCTGTCCATAACGTGGTAGTCGTCTTGAGTAAGGTCTGGTGGCCTTCTGACTGATTTGATCATTCTTTTCTTTTGGTGGTATGTAATAAGCACATCAGGTTGTTCTTCTTTTGCTCCTTCCTTAGCCAATCGATCAGCTCTGTCGTTTCCGGGAACTCCACAGTGGGATGGTATCCACTGTATGGTGATCTTACTCTCAATTAACTAGCTCCTTATATTCCCCTTGATGCTGACTAACACAGCCTCTTTTTATACCACCTATAGACGTTAGTCACGTTAATGGCATCTAATCCATATATATTCAATTAATGCTGACTTAATGCAGCTCCTATTTCAACTCCCCAGAACCATATATTTCTACTAACTTTTATTTGTGTAGGATCCATTATAAAACCCCGTCATCCAAGCATTGCATGTGTTTCCAAACTTCATAGCCATCATGTAATTAACTAATTAACCTCCCTATCCCAAAACATTAACGCTGATTGGCGCAGCAGCCTTCTTACTAGCACAAGGCCAAAGCTTTTGGTACTCTTGTTCACTACAACTTATTACTCACAAGGAGAATGTGTCTCTCTTGGTAGTCTATAGTCGTTTGTTAACTATTTTCTGAACGAAGGGCTTTAAATAAGGCCCCGTCTTATTACTCTTTATTCTAAACAAAACAATAAGTGCTTGTGAACAAAATTTTTAACAATTTTCAACTTATTTGTAAACAAGGGTAAATACTATTCAATACGCAAGACAATTCAACTAAAATCACAATTCATGAGCCAACCATAACGAAGTCAAAACAGGATATCATACCCCCCCCCCCCCCCCCTCAACGTTTTGAAGACAATTTTCATTCCCCTCATATTAAATAAAGGTAATCAACCAATTCAAAGAAAGACATTATTCAAAATAACATGACATACATGATGAAACAAAAGAAACCATTTGTAAATATTACCTATCCATTATTAGTCGCTTTTTTGGACTAATAATAAATTATTTATCTATTAAGAAAACTCAACAAGTCAAATCTCAAAATCAAATGGCAATAAAAAATACATCTTCAAGACCACACGAGAATTGACATCCATATTACCTAACTTATTACCAAAATATACAACATCATGTCTACTCATCAAGACAACTCACAACTACTATTAATCAGGCTATTTGCCAATCTGTTTCTATAATTCATCTGTAATTCACAGCTACCGTATTTCATCAATTACCAATTTCCTCTTTAAACCACACAATTTTCATCCTGCTATCTGCAGCATATTCTATCAATTTATTTACCATATCTCCATTTCTTCAGTAATTCTAGATTTTTCTGTATAAGTGCCATCTCCACATCAATGTCTTCATCTTCCCGTAGAGAAACATTTTCCTTCATGCTACTATCTCTATTAGATTCTGAATTTTCATCCATTCTTCTTCTTCATCTGTATGTCTGTTGCTAGCAGCCGCTAATTTTTTTCTTTCTATATCTAATCTAATCTGTCTATCATAGTTTCTTAACGATCTTTCAAGTAGTGGCATATCTTCGTCACTTGATGAATTTTCTCTAATTCTCCTCTGTCTTTTAACTTCTCTATTTCTCTGTCTCTCTATTCTCCTTTTCACTGCTTGTCTGGTATTTTTAAATGGAGCGGTTACCTCCTCCTTCATAGATTCAACACTATTATAACCATCATACGTATTCTTTTCTTCCTTCATCAAAGTTTTCGGTATTGTTTCCGCTTGTTCATAAGTATCATCGTAAACTGGTGTTGTTATTAATTGACTTTGTACCGGATCTTTTCCAAAATCTGGGGGTATTGTATATTTAACTCTTCTGACGAGTTGTCCATCTGAGTATAACCCGTCTGAATAATAATAATTATTATTGTTATTGTCTCTCTTATCTTCATTATCTCTTCTTAAATGTTTCACGTGTGCCCCGTGCCACATGTCCTGTGATTTGGTTCTTTATACTGTATGATACAGTACCTAACTTTTCTAAAATATAATAACCTGGAATCCAATGAGCATCAAATTTGGAGTTTCTTCTATGCTTCTTATAGTAAACTCTATCACCTACTTTAAATTCATGTAGTTGTGTATTTTTGTTTGCGTACTTTTTCTGTCTTTCTCTGGCTTTAATTATATTGTTTCTTAACCTTACATGCGCTTTGTGCATTTCTTGTATAATAACTTCCTGAAAATCCTCCCCCCATATATTTACGTCTTGGTTTTAACAGATTGTCAATTGGGAGTATAGGCTCTCTTCCGTGTAATAAGTAAAATGGGGAAAAACCTGTCCCCTCATTTTGATTTGTGAGTATCGCGCTTAATGCAGATCCTAAGTAAAGGTCCCAATCTTTTTCATGTTCCTCCACAATTTTTGCTATTATGTTTTACAATGTCCGATGTTGTCTCTCATTCTTCGCATTTGAAGAAGGTCTATAATATGAAGTTTTTGTATGGCCTATATTCAAATCCTGTAATAACTTCTCGAACTTCTTGTTCACAAACTTCTTACCATTATCTGTGAGTACGATCTGTGGTCAACTAAATCTTGGTATGTACTCCTGTAGAAAAATATTAATGATGGTATCTGCGCTCTTATCCGGAATCGCATAGACCTCTGGCCAAAGACTGTAACAATCTACAATATGAGTAAATATACATTCCCCGATAGTGTTCTAGGGTGATGACCTGATATATCTAAGCTCACTTTCTGCATTGGAAACTGAGGAATGTAGTATCTTGTAAGGGACATTTGATCGTTTTCATATTTCTTAACCTACACTTCTCACACGCATCGACATATTTACAATGCAGTTTTAAATAAATTCGGCCAATAATATTTATTAGTGAGGGCTTTTACTAACTTATCACGAACAAGATGACCATTCTCATCATGATATGCCTTTAGAATCTCAATTTCCAAATGTTTTGGAATGTATTTTCTCAACTGTTCGCTTCTTTCATTCACATAATATAACTGATCGTCATCCTGCAAGACTAGAAAATTTTTCTTACAACTGTTTTCACCCGTTTCGTTCAATTTCTGTTTTATTTCTACAACTTTCGAATCTAATTCTTGTTCTTCCTTCATATTAAATTGCATTAAATGTGGGTCTTCCGTTATAGGTTCAGATTCTTGATCCGACGGTGAACTCCTAAAATCTTCTCTACTTAATATGGCAGAATCTAATATATTTACTTGCCAGTTTCGGACGTCTATTTCGGGTTCGCCCTCATCCTCAGTGTTCCCTGATGTCTCTGGATACGGGATTCTGGATAATAAATCTGCACAGGTGTTGTCCATACCGGATATATACTCTATCTTTGCGTTGTATCCCTGTAAATTCAACGCCCATGTCTGTATTTTTCTGTTTGTCATATATTTTTGAAGGGAGTGGGAGATCACTGTAGTGCATGCCCCATCTCTAACAAAAGATGTAGAGCCCCATCCTCTTCTATCTTCAATAACCCCAGAATATGAACCTTGAGTTATCTGCAGGCCTCGTTTTGTTAAGTATTGTCTAGGAGATATAGATTATGGCCCTGGTAAGAATGGTAATTTACTAATTGGGAATCTGCCCCTTCTCCAATGATTCTTTAGCTCTGGAGCCCCCTTTTAGTTTATCAAATCTGAGGAAAGTCAGGAGAATTTTCTCAGCCTGATTTAGATGAAGAAAACATGGATGTTGAGCAGTTGATAGGTCTAGAGTCTTTTTATTTCCCCATTTTAGTAAGTCATTATGAGTTAATTTATCTTTTAACAATCAAACACATAATCAATCACATTAGATTTTGACAACATGATGTACAAAGAAGTTGTTGACAGATAGGTTTGAACTTGACAAATTAACAGAAGGTCAATTCATGTTAATCATTTATTGACTGGCCTGAGCCTTCTGGTCAGTACATACATCTCTATTGTGATTTACACAAAGTAATAGAACCGTTGCACATTGGACCATTGTCCCAGACAATCAATAACACGCATCAATATATGAGATGTCAACAAGTGTGAAAACATAGTAAACATTTTGATGTTGTACATATTAAGTATGATAGTGTTGCATCAACAATTAACTATTATTTTCCTGAAATTGGGTGTGGTGTGTACCAAGGAAAATGTAACCTGGTGACTGGAAGATTAGGTAAGCCAGGGTCCATTGACTGATGGATCCACTTCAGGTCTGCCCGTATAGCTCCACTGAAGGCCTCCCCATGCTCTGCTCATAGCGAAGTCATCCTCCATCTCACTTGTGGTTCATCTCTTTCTCTCGGCTTCCCTCTCTCAGGTCTGATTTAGGTGGTTAGTTTGCTGATGTGTTGGGTGGTTGTTGGTATGTAGCCACCAAGATCACTGATGAGTATTCACATAAATATATACATTCCTACCAATACAATAATAAGAAGTAGGTCGGAAGAAATCTAAATTCCTGAAGTAGGAACCAGTTCCCCTCCCCCTCTTTTTCTCTCTAAGCTAGTGTTGGGTTAATTTGGGGTGGTCAGAGTTTATCACACTGTGTACGCCTTGTATCAACTTGTTCTTGCTGTATGTAAGTCTTCATTTGACCTGGGGTCAGTGAACGTGTACAGTGAGACAATGACAAGAGTGAGAAGGTGTCAAGATGCATGTAAATAAATGACATACATTTATAACATTTCTTCTACTCAATGGTGTTTATACTGTGTATAAATAATTCTCTGTGTTTTCCCAATTAACTTCTTCTTCTTCTTGTGTCTAATAACTCTCTTCCATTACCTGTTGTTGTTGTGATGTTGAGTGTTGTGTTGTGTGGTGATGAGTGGTGTTGAGTGGTGTTGTGTTTTAAGTTATGTTGAGTAATGAGTTAAGTTCACTTCGCGTGATGGTGTTCCGCGAAGCACAACTTTCTCATGTATTGCAGTTCCTAAGTGCTCTTATCTAATTAAATTTGACATAAATATAAATATTTATTTCGCCAAACCCTATTAATTCTATAGAGAAAGGAGAAAGGAAAGATTGATTTCACTTTCAGCTTTCTAGATTGTAAATAGGCATAGATAAGTCTGTTTTAGAACAAGGCACTTGTTCTAGTACACGAACTGTCATTTCAGCTGTAGACAGTGATAGCATCTTTTACAATGTTTCTGGTGAAATGCACAAGATTGCTTTCGAATCATCACTTCTCACAGTTGTTTAGAATAGAATGTAATAGTGTAATGCACTTCTTAAAGTTAATAATTATCTTTAAGAATATCAGAGATTGTAGTTTCATCGAAGAGAATATTCTGCCCGGGAATGGCTTTGCGTCATTAGAATCTACAGTCGAGCATTTTTACATTTCTGAGGTTTTAATTAATAATCATACATTTCAATTGACATCACAAACATGGGTTTACGTTACTTGATACTTGATACATCGGGTTCTTAGTCTAATCAAGGGCTAACAAACGTACCTCGGATCCAGACTTTTGCCTTGTCCATTGAATTTTTGGTCACACAATCTTCTCACATCCGTCCATGGAGCGAGTTCAGACAAAAGTGCGGGCTTATCAACATTTCTGATGAAATAGTGATATATGTTAATTATGCACTGGCGCGAAGGCGGGTCAGGTGGTTTTCCCATCCAATGGTTTTCCGAGCTTGGTCTGATGAAATCCTTCCAAGAATCCACGTCATTTGTCACTTGTTCAGTTCCAGTTTCGATGTTAAGTTTTAAGTCCCAATCTCCAATTGCGTTTGTGAAGTCAATTTCTTTTAATGTTGTTTCCTCTTTTTGCGGCATGTGTTGATAAAATGAATAATGTTGGCTGCGTTATGCCACAGGAACCACATCTCTGTTGCTTCTAATTTCTTCTTAATTTGTTCATTTACATTCCAAGATTGGCTGCCATGCAGCAAAACTGGTTCTACATAACATTTCAGCACTCTCTTTCTTACACTCAGTGATAGTGACCTATTGCACAAGATACTTTTCATTTTCTTAAATGCGGCTTTTGCCCTATTCTGCTCTTAATCTCTGTCGTACATCTTCCATCTGATGTTATAAATGCCCCTAGGTATTTAAAATTATCCACATTGAATTGTCCTTTCTATTGCTATTTCACATTTTCGTGTCACCATTTTCATTGAAAACACCATTGTTATTGTTTTCTTGATATTCAAGGAGAGTCCTTTCCTTGCACTCTCTGTTACTATACTGTAGAGCAATTATTGTAGGTCTGTTGAATTATCTGCCCCCAATACTGTGTCATCTGCATAGCGTATATTATTTATATGATATCCTCCAACTAGTATTCCTGGCGTCTCTTTGATCTCTCTCATTATTTCTTCTCTATATAGGGAGAAAAGGTCTTGTGACAAGACACACCCCTGTCGTACTCCTAGCTTTATCTATTCGTAACTACCCTCTATACTTCCCATTTTAATTGCTGCTACTTGGTTCCAGTAAATATTCTTTATTATTCTTAAATCTTTTCCAGTAATGTTGATACCTTCCAACATTTTAATCAGTTCATCATGTTTTACTTTATCAAATGTCTTCGTATAATCTATGAAGCACAAATATGTGTCTTTCTGCTTCTCTATTGATCTTTTATGATTCTGAGTGGAAGTTTAGTGATGTGGTTTATGAGGTTAATTGTACGAAAATCTTCACATTCAATTGCTCCTGGTCTTTTTGGTATAGCTATAAATACAGATTTCAGCATATCACTGGGTAAATATCCACTGCTGTAAATATCATTCAATATTTTGGCTAATATATCTACTCCAAATTCTCCTAATACTTCTAATTCTTCTATTGTGATTTCATCTGGACCAGCTGTCTTTCCTTTCTTCATATGTTTTACAGTTTCAGCGACTTCTTTTAGAATAGGTGGACATTCTAAGTAACTTCTTCTGTTAATTCTTCCATTTCTCCATCATATAATTCTCTTGTATACTCATTCCACCTCTTCATTATAGCCCCTTCCTCCAATAATGTCTGTTCTGTTTTTGACTTCAAACAACATTGTATGTCTTAAGGAAACAGCACAAACAGAAAAAAAAAAAATTAATTAAAATAAAACTGTCGGCGAGAAAAACGAAAGAAAGGCGAGTAATTGACGTTTCGGGTAGCATTTCAGGGCCTTGTACTTAGCCCTTCTATATTCGTTGGTGAACATACCCCGCCCTTATAGAAATCTGCACCTCATAGGTCAAATTGTGTGTCTGTGTGTGTGTTTGCGCGAGCGCGTGGGTGTGTGTGCGTGCAAAGCTGAAGTCGGTGAGCTGGCACGGGGGCGGGCGAGGTCGCTGGTAGGAGGTGTGTTACAGTACTCTTCCTCCGGTTGGTGGAGTGGCTGTGGAGTGGGTGTAAGGCGGGTTTTCGTTGTTAACGAGGTTGACGAGTCAAGTCGCTGAGTGGTTGTAGGGTGGAATCGGGGTGACAAAGCGACTAGCGAGGAGGCCAGCGTGGTAGAGAATAAGACTCGGATGGGTCCGAATAGAGGATTCGAACACAGAGGTCGGCGTGGCTGAGAGTATGACTCAGTGGGCGGCGTGGCAGAGTATATGATCAAGTGGTCACCTTGGCTGAATGAACGACCCAGTGTTCAGCGTGGCAGAGGGCATGACACAGTGGTCGCCGCGGCTGAGAGTATGACACAGTGGTCGCCGTATCTGAGTGTGCGACTTAATGGCCGCTGTCACTGAGTGTATGACACAGTGGTCGGCGAGACTGAGGGTATGATTCGTATTTTATTATGATTCTCTCTCTCTCTCTCTCTCTCTCTCTCTCTCTCTCTCTCTCTCTCTCTCTCTCTCTCTCTCTCTCTCTCTCTCTCTCCCTCGCTCTTTCTATAGCTCTCTCTCACTCTGTTTTCAATCTTGTGTGACATTGGTGTGATACCAGTACTTGTCTCACTATTGTCTGTGAGTGTATATGTGTGCGTGACTGTCGGTGTGATTCTATCCTTCTGTCTATCTATCTGGCCAATTGTCTATCTATCTGTCTATACATCTGAATATCTCTATGTCTGGATGTATGTCTGGATGTATGATTGTATGTTATTATCTGTATATATGAGTGGTTGTCTTTCTCTGTATTCGTCCGTGGGTGACCGTAATGTGACGTCATTATGCATCCTCCTACTGACTGTGTTTGTCTATAAGTAGCGTCCATCACTTGGTGTCTAAGTGCGGCTTCAAAAAGTAACATTTCTCACACAAAAACATTGGAATGCACTAACAGGTAGAGGTACGGCTCATGTTTCATACCGCGTCCAGCGACAGAGATATTGGCCTGGTTGTAGTTAGTAAGCCGGTGTGGAAAATGCGTCATAGTAAGTAATATGTAGTAGTATGGCAGGTACACATGGTGCATAATTTTTTAGGATCAGCTCAGAACATGATCTACTTCCTTATACCGCTTATGTGTCGTCACAACAAGCCTTAAGACAATGCATTTTCAAAACTCAAATAGTGCGAGTGAGGATATTTAACGGCTTCCGATTTTGTATATTTGAAAAGGGAAACTTTCATGACTAAAGGTAACAGTATGCACGCTTTAATATTTAAGTAAAATAGTGTTTTTGATGAGTAAAGTAAAGATGGCGGCACGGGTTAGGAGGTCTACTATCAACAGCTTCGATGCATATTTACGAATCCGATCGTCAGAATACATTAGGTTTTTCCACTGTATTTCTAATGAAATATGGCTGATTGTATATTATGATAGCGGTTATTACAGTTTGTAGTGGATGTGACTTCATCACTATCATCATACCATTAGCGGTGTGTTAGAGATACAATCCTCGGCCTCTGGCTGAGTGACGGAGTACAGCTGATTACAGTGTCACGTGTTTAAGGGGTACATCGAGTTGATCAAATTCAGAAATATATCAACCAAACTTATAAATATATCGACCAAGTAGGAAAACAATTTATGCCAAACTAATAAAAATCCCCCCCCCCCCAACCCCCCAAAAAATAAAAAAAAATAAAAATAAAAATAAATATATAAATAATAAATAATGAAATAAATAAATAAATAAATGTCTGAACCAAACTCATAAATATATCGATCAAGTTTGAAAAAATGCTAACCAAACTAATCAACATGTCGACCAAGATAGGAATTATCTGAACCAAACTTATAAATGTGTCAACGGAAATAAGAAAATAACTTAGCCAAACTAAACATTTTGACCAAATTAGGAAATATCTGAACCAAACTTATAAATATATCGACCAAAATAGAAAACACATTTTAGCCACATTAATGAAATGTTGGCAAGAATAGGAAATATCTCAACCAAACGTATAAATATATACACCAAGTAGGAACAAATGCTAACCAAATTAATAAAACTGTTGGCCAAATTCAGAAATGGCTCAACCGAAATAAGAAAATGTTAGCCAAATTAGGAACAAACGTTGACCAAATTCATACATTTTTAATCCACACTAAAATGTAGAAAAAAATGTGATTGCCAAATTAATAAAAATGTCAGCCATATTAAGAAATATGTCAACCTAACTTATAACAAGTGGGAAAATATGAGAGCCAAACTATTAATAATGTTGGCCCAAATAAGAAATATCTCAACCGCATTTATAAAAGGCAAGAACTTATGTTAGTCAAGTCAAGTAATATGTCGATGGATGTAATGAAATATGTAAAATGATGGACAAATTAAGATATATGTATGCCAAATTACGAAAACAAAATGATGGTCGTACACAGAAATATGTATGTGCCAGAGAGTCGACACGTGCTTTCATTCGCTGTCCACGGCGTTATTTACTGTTGGACAGTGGTGACATTTGCAATGTTTCTTTTCTTGAGCCCAGTGCGATAAGATAACTTCACACGCCCTGGGCGAAAATATCATCGTGTGCGCCACCACTATACTCTTTCAGTGGCGTTTCATGGATACCTGTAGAGGCCCTTAATCTTGAGTTAGTGGGCATCGCTCCTTCCACTTCTAATGGCCGCCGAGCCTTCCCATCCTATACAGTTTGTAATCATCATCTACTTAGACCGACTCAACATAGCTTGCAGAACAGGACACCGGTGTAGATTTTCAGTCTATTTTACTAACACTAAACATTTGATACTTTCGAGAACACAATCATCTGTTCCACAAAAAGGGTCACGAATATACAACACAGTGCCTAAATATTAACAATTCTAGATCTGGAGACATTACAATCCCTATCTCACATCTCATTTAATAGGCTGATATTGACCTACATCATTATCATTTCTGATGGTAGCTTGTTGTTTCTAATGTTGTTGTTTGTCCATCAAGAATGATGATGACCATTCATTTCATCCAGTGGGATTCAAAGTATGGAGCCGTAAGTTCTAAGATGGCTGATAAGGCTTATTTTGGCTCGAAATGTTCTTTGACAATGTGGACAAAGAACGCTTGACGTTTCTGGAGGATGATTTTCTGCAGTAGTTGTTCTGTTCTGTCTTTTCTTCACAGCTCTTGCAGTCCTGGTTGCCTGACAAGTGACTGCACCCTTCCGTAATGATAAACGCCACGAATTTCGGTCTCTGGCTGCAGTCTCCCAGGTGTCATGATGAATTCCAAAAGCATTCAGTGAGATTTTCAGAGTGTCTTTAAAGCGTTTCCTCTGGCCGCCTTGGGAGCGTTTACCACAACGCAACTCGCCGTAAAAATTCGTTTAGGGAGCCTGTGATCTGGCATGCGAGTCAAGTGACCAGCCCAGCGAATCTGATTCTTCATTAGTAGAGTGTGGATACTGGGCATGGACGCTCTTTCTAGGACTTCAGTGTCTGGGATCTTGTCTTGCCATTTAATCTTCAGTAACTTCCTAAGGCAGACTGTGTGGAAGTGGTTTAATTTCCTAGCGTGTCGCTGATAAACAGTCCAGGTTTCACAAGCATATAGCAGTGTGGATAATACAACTGCTTTGTAGACTTTCAGCTTTGTTTGCAGGCTTATTCCATTTCTGTCCCATACATTCTTGTACAGTCTGCCAAAGGCCGCGCTGGCCTTGGAGATTCTTGCATTCACTTCATCATCAATTGTGGCAGCTTGTGACACAGTGCTGCCAAGATAGGTGAATTTGTCCACAACACTTAGACTATGACCATTCACTTTGATATTCGGCACAGTGTGATTATTCCCTGGAGCTGGCTGGTACATAACTACAGTCTTCTCCAAATTGATATTGAGCCCAAAGTTGGCACAGGCATGTGAGAAAGCTGAAACATTATGTTGCATGTCCGCCTCTGAGTTGGCGTATAGAGCGCAATCATCAGCAAACAGGAGCTCTCTGACGGTGTCGCTGTCAATTTTGGTTTTAGCTTTCAGCCTTCTGAGATTGAATAACTTTCCATCCATGCGGTAGTTGATGTCTATTCCAATGTCGTTGTTCTCGAAGGCATTCGTCAACATAGCTGAAAACATGAGGCTGAACAGTGTTGGTGCCAGGACACATCCTTGCTTCACTCCATTGGTGACAGGAAAGGGCTCAGACAGTTCACCATTTTCCTGTACTCTTGCCTGCATGCCATCATGAAATAGCCGCACTATTTGGACAAACTTTCGTGGACAGCCATATTTTGCCATAATCTTCCACAGTCCTTCTCTGCTGACTGTATCAAAAGCCTTGGTAAGGTCAATGAAAGTGGAGAACATTTCGCAGTTCTGTTCCTGACATTTCTCTTGCAGCTGCCTTGCAGCGAAAATCATGTCAACAGTTCCACATTCTTTTCTGAAGTCACACTGACTCTCAGGAAGAAGACCTTGATCGAGATGGGCCGTGAGGCGATTGAGAAGAATTCTGGCGAGTATCTTCCCTGCAATTGAAAGCAAGGAGATGCCTCGGTGGTTGTCACAGGATTGGCGGTTTCCTTTTCGTTTGTAAAGGTGGACTATTTACGCGTCCTTGAAATCTTGTGGCATGGTCTCGTTCACCCATATGTTTGTAAAGACTTGGTGAAGCTGCTCTGTTAGGACCGGCCCACCTGCCTTGTATATCTCTGGTGGGATAGAGTCCGGACCAGGTGCCTTGCCGCTGGAGAGTTGCTGGATGGCTTTGCTTGCTTCCACTATGGTTGGCAGGTCATCAAGTGTGTCATTTACGGGAACTTGAGGAAGGCAGTTGATGGTTTCATCTTCGAAGAAGGAAGTTGCATTTAAGATGTTGCTGAAATGTTCTGCACAGCGCTAAAGGATGTCTTTCTTATCGGTGACCAATGTCCCCCCATCTGCACTGAGGAGGGAAGCTGTGCGTGGTGATGTAGGACCATAGAACGCTTTCATATCATGTCTGTCAGCAAAGCCTTGAATTTCATCAGCTTTGCTGCTCAGCCAGGAGTCCCGCATGTGCCAAAGTTTCTGCTGCATTACTCTCTGAATGTTCTTGAAGGCATCTTTTTTTTATGTTGACTTCGCGACATTCAAATGTGTCTTGAGGAGACGATGTTTCTCAGCCAGCAATTGGTTGATGTCTTCGGAATTTTCATCAAACCAGTCTTTATGCATTCGGGGGGTTGGACCCAAGATTTCCATAGCAGTATTGTAAATTATGTCCTTTAGGGCTCTCCACTCTTTCTGTATCCTGTTTAGCTGCAGCATTGGGCTTGAGGCGGTCTTCCAGAATATTTTCAAATGACAGCTGCATTTCCTTGCTGTTTAGGCGGGTTACATTTAGTTGTTTTTTTTTTTTTGCATTTTCACCCCTTGAGGACGCCGTGGTGGTTTGATGTGAATGTTTATTCTCGAGATAACGAGACGATGGTCTGTCCAACAGTCGGCACCACACATGGATTTTATCACCCGAACGTCTTGTCTGTCACTCCTCCTGACGATGACATAGTCAATGAGGTACCAGTGTTTCGATCGAGGGTGCATCCACGATGTCCTGTTTCTCATGGGGAGACGGAAAAGTTGTTTCCAATACTTGCTTTTTAGAAGTCTAAGATCTTTTTCATTAATTGTTAGATTTTCAAGCATCCTTATCATGTCAACATGTCCAACTTGCATCCCAACCAGCATGCATATGTTCAAATATAAATGGATTTGTTCAATCTTATATGGAGATTTCCAGTCTTTTATAGAATCATGCATTCATTAATTCAGTAGACCAGTGGTTCTCAACCTTTTTTGTGGCCTATGCCACATTTTCACCATATTTTCAGATGCATTTCAGAAGGGCAAGAAGTACAAAACTGTAAAGTATTGAGGAAAAAACAATATCAAGTAATCGGTTCCTGTATTAACGCGATCTTGAAACAATCTTACTGCCCCCCCCCCTCCTTTGGAAAACCTAAAAATCCCCAGGTGGGAATTCCCACCTGTTGAGAACCACTGCAGTAGGCTGTCCTTTGCAGTATCTCGCTCCCATACCAACCTTCTGGAAATTTTCTCGGTCATAAGCAAGATGTCCCACGTCAGAAACACCTATCTGGAGATCCTCTGCCATATCCTTCATACATTTTTTTCCATGGCCTCCCTCTTCCTCTCTTCCCAAGCATATACCCCACAAAACTTTCATGAGTTAAAAGTTACCAAAATGACAAGGTTGTTTATTTAAATAATAGTTATCTATTAACAAAGTCCTTAGTCAAATTGTTCCGAATTATTTGACCTTGGTAACGTATTTCGGAGATTCTTTGAGTCAAGAAGAGAACCCACAAGGTCACAGAGAGATCCCACATGACTGTTTGTTAACAGAAACTAGAAGAATATGTTAAATCAATTTGTGTTTTGTCAACTCTCTTGTCTTCACAAATAACCTGCACGTGAAGCGGTGATAAAATATAGGAACTAACATAGGAAGTCAAATGTTCACACATATTAAAATTATGTGCTCGTGTTAATATGAAAGGCTTAATTTTGTTTCAGACACCGGCTGTTTCCTAGAACCATTCCACGGACCCTGTCAGGCAATCTGGCCACGCTACTTTTTCAATTACACAGCTGGAGAGTGTCAACTATTTATTTATGGAGGTTGTGAGGGTAACAGGAACCGATTTTGGTCCTTGGCAGAATGCCAACGTAGATGTATCCAGCAGAAGAAAGTGTAATACAGTCAGTATACAGGACTGTCTGATGAAAACTGCATCAAGCAAGAACCTCGTTACACATTCAGCCATATAAGCAATAAACATGCTGAAGTGACTGTTCGTTTATGTTGATCTGTGGAGTTATGACTGCGTGATACAATATGTATGTTGATGTGTGGAGTTATGGCTGCATGATAAAATATTTATGTTGATCGGTGGAGTTTGGCTGCATGATAATATGTTTATGTTCATCTATGGAGTTATAATCTGAGTCAGGTCTTAGTCAGATATGACTGAGCTACCGTAATTACAGCAGACGGTACTTACTGCTTTCTTTTAGCGCCGAATGTTGGGCGGCGCTTACCAAACCGGACACCCCACATTGTGCCTACGGCATTGGGCGGAAGAGCGCATTTGGGAGGGTACAAGCCTTATCCTGGGGCGAGGACATGCAACCTAAAGACAAAATGTCATGGCAGGGCAGACCAGGCCCTAAGCCTTGGTTGGCAGCTGTTCTAGTATCGAGGCTCCGACACACAGACGTTGGATCGTTATTTTGCTGATCTGGCAGCTTTTGAAGCGTGTCTTGTTTCACATGTATTGCTGTTATCTTTCCTCTGGAGTGAACTAGATAGGCCGAGGGAGGAATCATGCTGCATGGGCAACACATGGTCTCTATATTTTAGCCCAGGCTTTGTGCTACGGAGAAGTATAACTCCATCCCTGGTCTTAATCGGTCTCGTAATCAAAGCGAGAGGTAGCAGTTACGGGTTATAAGTCCTTATCAATTGGCGTAGACATGGGGCGCCACGGGTTGCCTCTGACTGTGGGAGACATATACACGTGTCACTGATCAGCTACCGCCCGCCTCAAGCTGGGCAGCCATCGGCCAATTGGGTGTTGATTAGCCACACCCTGCCTGCTTCAATGGGTGCTTGGGGATTTGAAAAATCTGAATCGCAGGCTGTTAAACCAATGCACAAAGTACTACTAAATAGATAAATGGAAACCTCAACCTACGGCTTGCAACCTGGAACGTAAAAACCAGGTGTCCAGGATTTCCACTGACCTGGCGAATATTGAAGAGATGAGAAAAACGGCTGTGATTAATGCCGAACTCAATCGTCCTAACATTAATATTGGTGGCTTGCAGGAGACTCGACGCGCTGAGGAAGGGTCACTCCGGGAAAAAAAAAATTATACCTTTCCTTGGAAGGGTAGAGAGCAGGCAGAAAAAAAGGCAACATGACGTGGGCTTTGCAGTGAAGAATTTGCTACTGGGAATGATTGAAATTCCAGCTGGACGTAATGAAAACTATTATCCCTGGGCTTGGCAATCTCTTGTGGTTTTGCCGCCATTATCACTGCATATGCACCGAAACTCACTTCCCCTGATGATATAAAGAATTCGTTCTATGAGGAGGTATACTTGTGATTAAGGCAGTTTCAAGATCCGACTACATTTATATGCTCGGTGATTTCATTGCTAGTGTGGGCAAGGACTCGAGTTCATGGCCAGTGTGCCTTGGAAAATACAATATCGGTCGCGTGAATGAAAATGGGCAAAGGCTGTTGAAGCATTCCACCAGAAATGACCTATGTATAGCTGATCTCTTTTTTTAAAATACAAGAGCTACATAAGGACACATGGAAACATCCACGATCCGGCCATTGACATCAGCTTGACTTCATCATCACACAACATCTGAACCAAACATCATTAACTCGAAGTTACCACAGTGCTGACTGGGATAAAGAACATTCTTTGGTTGTTGCAAGGGTTAGACTGAGACCAAAGAGAATCTACACAGCTCAACTCAAATCTAGCCCCAGTATTATTAAACACCCACGATAGTTATAAGTGCTTTGAGTTTCAACATCAACTTGAAGATGCTTTTACTGATACATCAGAACATTGTACAGCAAGTGAAAAGTGGGGTAAACTTATGGAAACTTTTAATAAAACCTCGGTAGAGATTTACGACACTATGGATCATAAGAGGGAGGACTGGTCTGCGGTAAACAGCCAGACACTGCAGCCCCTGATTAATAGAAAGAAGATAGCTCTCTTAATAAACAAGGAAATAACAGCGCGTAACACTCTCAGTGATCTGAAGCAATCTAGGAAAGTTGTGGAAAAAGCTGGCATGCAGTGTGCAAATGACTATTGGATTAAGTTTTGTGAGACCATTCAAAGTGCAAGTGATAAGGAAAACATCAGAAGCATGTATGAAGGGATAAAGAAAGCCTGTGGTCCAGTGATCAAAAGAAGTGCACCATTGAAAACCTTGACTGGAGAAATCATCACTGAAAAGAAACATCAGATGGATAGATGGGTAGAGCACTATTTGAAGCTATACTCAAGTGAGACCAAGCTAGCGGATGATGCTCTCAACGCCATAGAGGCTCTACCAACTCTTGACCACCTGGACACACTAACCACCATAACAGAAGTTAAGTGTGCTATGAATGAACTTGCATCTGGCAAGGCCCATGGTGAGGATGGGATTCCAATAGAGGTTATCAGGAGTGGGCAAGACACACTCACTATACAGATCTACGAGCTAATAGAGCTATTCAAAACAATGTTTTCCCGTGATGAGATTGAATAACGAAGACACAAACAATAGATTGCACGATTTATTGCCTGGCATATTTCGCTGCATCTCCACATACTGCAGAAATCACACAACTTACGTGAATTAGCTAGATAAATCCCTCAAACTGAAATATACACATGTTAGCACAGTAATGTCGATTGTCTACCACGGTAATTTTAAACTGACTAACATGTCTTTCTGCTTGCACAAGGACGGCTTACGAAGGTTGATTATTATAGCTTCAGCAAACTTTAACAATCGACTACTTTGTGTGCTGAACAACACACAGAAGGCATTACTGTTTCTTTCAACCACGTGACCGCTCTCGAGCACATGTCTCGCGACCGATGAAGCTGGACTGTTCGGTGTGTCGGCCTGCCTAGGTTACCATCTTCTGTGTGTAGTATCTTGTCCAACCAATTCGAAATGTGTTCCTAAACCCTACAATGTAACTGTCGCCCAGTTCTACCTATGTAGATGGCTCGCATCTGCATGTAAATTGGCAAATACAATTTGATTGATTGATTGATTGATTGATTTACAAATCGACATCACAGCATTCGGGGCATTCCCATAAGTGCTCCGTCCCCATCCTCAGCAGCCAGCGAAGAGTTCCAACACTAATATTACCAGTAGCAATCTGATTATAAGTCCGTCTCGCCTTTCCTCTTACCTCAGGTTCATTGCCCATTGATGTGTATACAAGGGACTTCCAATTCTATTGACTTACCTCAGGCCCATTGTCCATTTATGTGTATACAAGGGACTTCCACTTCTATTGACTTACCTCAGGTCCATTGCCCATTGATGTGTATACAAGGGACTTCCACGTCTATTGACTTACCCCAGGTCTATTGATGTGTATACAAGGGACTTCCACTTCTATTGACTTACCTCAGGTCCATTGCCCATTGATGTGTATACAAGGGACTTCCACTTCTGTTGACTTACCTCAGGTCCATAGATGTGTATACAAGGGATTTCCACTTCTATTGGCTTACCTCAGGTCCATTGCCCATTGATGTGTATACAAGGGACTTCCACTTCTATTGACTTACCTCAGGTCCATTGATGTGTATACAAGGGACTTCCACTTCTATTGACTTACCTCAGGTCCATTGCCCATTGATGTGTATACAAGGGACTTCCACTTCTATTGACTTACCTCAGGCCCATTGCCCATTGATGTGTATACAAGGGACTTCCACTTCTATTGACTTACCTCAGGTCCATTGATGTGAATACAAGGGACTTCCACTTCTATTGACTTCCCTCAGGTCCACTGATGTGTATACACGGGACTTCAACTTCTATTGACTTAACTCAGGTCCATTGCCCATTGATGTGTATACAAGGGACTTCCACTTCTATAGACTTACCTCAGGCCCATTGCCCATTGATGTGTATACAAGTGTCGTGTGTGTAAAGAATGAATGTCTTAGTAGTTATTTGTTCTTCTTTACCACTTTAGTGTCGTCCCTGGAGTGAGGGGATCCAACACCCACATTTGTTTTAATTCAATATCTCTATCCTGGAGATATCCAGCAGACTCCGTCCACAACACTCCCTCAATCTGAAGACACCTTCTTCTAACTCTTACTCACCCCTGGATCACGCCCCCTCTCATTCTTCCCCAACATAACATACGTGACAACTCTAGCTTCAACAAATAAGAACAAGAAATGTATTAGAAATTTATTAAAGCAAAGAGTATATGTAGAAGAAGTGTGTGTGTGTGTGTGTGTGTGTGTATATATATAAGGTGTAGAATGTGTGACGTATACTCTAAAGTGTATATAGACTCAGATCAGTGTTCAGGAGTATAGTCATTCTCATCACTGTGCTGAGAATACACTATTTGCTTCCGCATCTGGTCGACTACCATGAGCTCTTCCAGACTCTCATAGTCATGCGCGAACCCAGCCAAATCCATCCACTTATGGAGATAGGCTTTCAGACGCAGACTATAGGCGGCGAACAACTCCCCCGGTTCTTGTTTCGCTCCTCGAAATTTTTTCCTGTAGGTATGTGACGTAACTTCGAAACGTTTCAGCAGAGCCGTTTTCAACTCGTCATAATTTTTCTCGTGTCCTGGTGGCAGGCGAGAATACACCTCGTAACCGGTCCCGCGTAAACCCTGGGATAGCTTGAGATTCCATTTGTCACGCTCCAGACCCACATCAAACGACATAGCTGCAAAGCGTTGAAGGTTCTGGTAAATCTTCTCTTTGTCCTCCTCGTAGATCGCTAGATGGAACTTCATAGCATGGTAGCTATGTCCACCTACTGGTGTTGAGCCAGGGAGAGAGGAACCTCCCACTGCTCCCTCATTTTCCCCACTAGATTGCCTCTTAAGCTCGAGTTCCCGCATCCGGTACTCGTGCTCCCGTTTCTGAGCTTCTTGTTCAGCTTCCCGTTGCTTAGCAGCTTGCTCAACCTCAAGTTTCTTAGCAGCTTGCTCTGCTTCCAGCTTTTTAGCTGCTGCCCAGCTTCAATTTCCAGCCTTCTCATGGCTTGTTCTGCTTCCAATTTCTTAGCAGTTTATTCTGCTTCCAGTTTCTTAGCAGCTTGTTCTAACTCCATCCTTCTCAATTCCAACTCAGCCTTTCGATCTTCCCTTTCTTCTTGACGATACTCCCTCTCCACCTCCTGTACGTAATCTGTTAGTGCAGAACCCGACAATCCCATTTCTTCCCCCTTTGCCCTTAGTTCTGTCGTAGTCAATTTAGGAGTGGCCATTTTTCAGAGAGGTAACTCAGCAGATAAAGTATAGGTTATCTCTAAACAAATATATAGATAATGACCAAATACAATTAATCTATATATTTTATAACACACCACACAACACAACACAATCACTCAGTTACAAGAGTAGAATCAGGACCACAGACCTATGCAGACGTGTGAAGTGTGAACAGGTAAGATAATTCCTAACCCCTATCCACATTCCCTCTAGCTGGATTCTCAATAATAGGATATCTCCATCCTCTAACTAAAGATCCCGTGTCAAAAGATCCCGTGTTAAAAGACCCCACTTATGAAAGATCCCTTGTACGAAAGATTCCGCTGTCCAAAAATCCCGTTTACAAGCTCTCAATAAATGTCGTGTATGTAAAGAATGAATGTCGTAGTAGTTATTTGTTCTTCTTTACCACTTTAGTGTCGTCCCTGGAGTGAGGGGAATCAACACCCACATTTGCTTTAATTCAATATCTCTATCCTAGAGATATCCAGCAGACTCCGTCCACAACACTCCCTCAATCTGAAGACACCTTCTTCTCACTCTTACTCACCCCTGGATCATGCCCCCTTTCATTCTTCCTCAACATAACATACGTGACAACTCTAGCTTCAACAAATAAAAACAAGAAATTTATTAAAGCAAAGAGTATATATAGGAGAAGTGTGTGTGTGTGTGTGTGCGTGTGCGTGTATAAGGTGTAGAATGTGTGACGTATACTCTAAAGTGTCTATAGACTCAGATCAGTGTTCAGGAGTATAGTCATTCTCATCACTGTGCTGAGAACACACTAGCACCATGTATTCCAGACAAGCAACCTCACCAAGGTGATGCTCCTCCGGTCACGTGAAGACTTCCTCCGTTGTCTCTTGAACCACTAGGATGCTTGGACACCCATGACAAACACTGTCTAATGAGAGTCTTCAATCTGATTCCCACTATGAATTTCCTCTGTTACTTAACTGATTGTTAATCAGAAAAATTCTAACCCTATTGTCACTGTTACTGGGGAAATCTTAATGGATCTAGTGTCACTGGTTTTAAAGATTCCCCATATTAACACCACACTCTGAATGTTCTAGGTATCAGTATAAATTTTGTATGAATGTTCCTGGTATCAGTAGTGTATATCTACAATGTTCTGACTGTTCAGTGATACAACTATCACTTGCTAAACATAAATCTCATCAGCATGTCCTGCTCAGCAGAAGCCAGGTTCCCGCAAACCAACTTGGGTATAAGCCCAATGTAGCGGCCTCTCAGCAACTTCTGTCTTCAAATTCTGAGCCATCATCTTCTAAAATGTGTTAGCTTCACTGTTGAAAATCATAGCACACATACGTGGACCTGTAAATGGAACCTGTAGAATAGAGAATACTATGGTGAGGGCAACTCAATCCTGGCCGGAATTAGGTGAGTGTAGGCCAATAGCAGCACTCAGAACTATAATAGAGATCCTATCTCTGTCATACGGCCAAATAACTCATCATATGATCTGAGACATGGCAACACCAGGAAATAATAAAGGAACGGGTAGAAACCCCGCACATGCCCTACTGGAAGATCCTACTATTTCACATTCCTCTCCCCCCTCTCAACCATCTTTAATCTCTCTAATTATTATTCCACTACATTGTCCTCAACTCCCTGAGTAAAATGATATATCACACAAGCTAGTTGAAGCCACACAATAGGATACTAGTGCCGACGCTCCTATGATACTTTCTAGCACCGCACTTATAGAACATTCTATCACTAATCATAATACATTATATCACCACACCTATAATACATTATATCACCGCACCTATAATACATTATATCACCGCACAGTACTGTACTCTATTCCTAATCATACTCTAAGTTAGATATGATTAATAGCCTACCATATGCCTATTCCGGTTGCTAATCGAAACTAGGCAATCACAGACTGGATCTATGTCCGCCGATAAATATCAACAATTTGACACCCTAGTTTCTTTCATTGAGCACAACACGGAAAACTGCACCGATCTTTCCCACTTCAGAAATCTTGATCGACTAACTCCACTTGTTTACCGCAACGCTTTATATATTGGGCTGGAGTGACGTCACCAAAAAGTCTAGACGCTGATCCGTCCAGAATCTGGTTTCCTCCTCCTGTTCTAGACTAACTGGAGTCAATCCGCCGTCAAATTTGCTTTCATTTGGGGAAATTCTTTGTCCCGTACATCAATAGTTCAGTCTGTCTGTGAACCACAGAATTCCCCACATCACAGAATCCATCCCGCGTCTGTCCAGACTTTCCGTCTAGCACTTCAAAGGCTACTACCGCCTTGGCAGACGTTTGGCGTTGTTATTCGTTTCTCGAACAACCCACATCATAAAGATTCGCCGACCAGGGGTAGACATTTTGACGCGACGTATCTTGTTTCTCAGTTAGAAATGCCGATCGTGTGTAGACAGTTTTAACGACGTATTTTTCTCAGTCTGTACAGCACCAAAGGGTCGGTTGTTATTGCAGACTAATGTCGGGTCTTGTTTGTCATCGATCGCAACTAACAAGTTTATTTTCCGTGACATAAGCCCCATCCTAAGAGAGTAGTCCGCAACAAATCCTTCTTCTTGGAGGTTCGATCCAGATGATCTATTCCTCTTCTTCAGGAGCTGGATGTCTAGACAGGAAATCAGCTCCAACATTTTCTGTATTTCCTCCTCCAGGGCCTTTTCTTTAGAGAATGGCACTGGGTAAACCTTTTGGCGAACAGGCTCTTGAGTGGTCAAAGTCATCTCGAACTCCATCAACCTCGATCGTCCTGGTTTATCAGTCAGTATCTCCTTATGAGACTCGAGAACCTGGGTTATCTTTTCCCTCTCCTGGGAAGTCAGATCAGGGTTCACCTGTACATCCTTGTAGGTTTCCTGATGTACCAGAGATATTCCCTGCCCTCGTTGGTTCCCACTTCTGTCTCCACTGCAACTGCCATTGCCATGAGGTGAGCTGCTTTTTCTCCGGGTCTCTCTTCGTATTTCCGCAAGAGATTGATATGGAAAATCTTCGACTTTCCCCGGATCCGGATCTGATAGTTGGTTCTGGATATCACCCTTTCCACGGGAAATGGTCCTTGCCAACCTATCTCCAGTTTGTTGTTTCCCGTTGGGAGTAGCAACAATACTTTGTCTCCCACCTCTAGAGATCTGTCTTTAGACCTACGGTTGTAGTAAGCCGCATGTCTTTTTCTGGCCTTTTTCAAGTTTTGATTTGCCAGAGTCCATCCCTTGTGAAGTTTTTCTTTCAGTTCCTCCACATATTTGTAAGAAGAGATCACTTCTTCTGACGTCCCCTCTTCAGTCCAACTCCTCAACATGGCTTCCAACGGTCCTTTGATTGGACGACCAAACAGCAACGTAGCGGGTGGTAGTCCTGTTGAGCCATGAGGAACTTCCCGATAGGCAAAGAGTGCTGCTGGGATATATTCATCCCACCTATCAGGTTTTTCCTGCGACCAGTTTCCTGAGCATTGTCATCAACGTGCCGTTGAAACGCTCTACTTGTCCATTGGCTTGAGGGTGGTAAGGGCTGGTATGGATATGGTTAGAGTGGAACACCCTAAATACCTCCTCCATAAGTTTTCCACAAAACTGGGACCCATTGTCCGTCAGTATTTGATCAGGAAAGCCCAATCTGGTAAAGGCCTCCATCAGTGCGTCTGCCACTCGTTTCGAGTCAATCGTGGTCAACGGTATGGCTTCACCCCACATTGTACAGCAATCCACCATGGTGAGTATGTACATGTTCCTCTTCCTAGTCCTAGGAAGTGGACCCACAATATCGATGGCTACCCTCTCGAAAGGAGAGTTCATGATGGGCATTTCACCCAAGACCACCGGCGCTGTCCAGTGTTTTGGTGCCACCCTCTGGCACTCAGGGCATGACTTCACATACCGACGCACATCACCTGTCATTCCCGGCCAATAGTAATGGCAGGAAATTCGCTGCATCGTGGCGGCAATACCCATATGCCCACTGAATGAGATGGTATGCCCCATATGAAGAATCTGGGAACGGTGGGCCTTTGGGACCACCAACTGACCATGTAGGTTGTCTCCCCTTCCGGCTCTCCTGTAGAGTATCCTATTCTTCATATAGTACTGCCCCCTTTTGGGTGGATCAGCACTTTTCTGCAGCTTTTTGTAGCAAGGACGTAGAGTAGCATCCTCACTCTGGGCAGGTCGCAACTCCCCTGGCAGTCGGTTAGTCACATTTGCTTCTGCCTCATCCGTACTCGCCTGAGAGCGAGTCTGTATTGCTCCCATATGGATTGGCTCCCTGGGCATTCCCAGAAAGACATACCGGCAACCGAGGATTACGGGAAAAATGGGATCGGTCAACACCGCGGCCTTGATGGTGCCGGTGACATATCTTGACCGAATCTCCACTCTGGCAATGGGCAATTTCATGGCTACAGCACTCTTCTGTGCAGGCTGTATCTCCATGGTCTCACCTGTGAATTGTTCTGGATGTACCAGATCCGCAGAAATCACGGCCTCCCCGTCCAGTCCTGTGTCGTACAAACACTCCACTTGACGACCGTTAACTTCTACCAATTCCACTACAGGTGGTTTTTCCTGGTCTGGAGTCTCTCTCCCTCGGCCTCGACCTGTTCGGTGGGCTCCACCTTAGGTTTTCCCGGGGCACACGACGAATTGAGTGTCTCCTGACTTTCCCCTGCAGTCAATAGCATTGTGCGTATTCGACCTGCAGTGGTTGCACCATTTCCCTGTCCTAGATTTTCTTGTGCCGGACTTTATTGAGCTCTCCTGCTGGTGAGCATCCTTGTCGACCTTGGCATTGTCAGTGTCCACCTCCCTTGAAGTCACTTGACATGCCGCGAAGTGAGGGTTCTTAGCCTTCGATTTGCATTCCCTCGTATTGTGAGAGGGCGACTTACAAATCGAACACCACTTCTCCGACCATGGTCGTTTTTGTGTAGAGCTCGAAGTGCTCTTGCTTTCCCCCTTCGTCTTCTCCAAATTCTCCTCTGAAGTTTTGACATATGGTTCCACCTTCTTAGTTCCTGTGCTCTTGGCTTTCTTCAGGTTATGTTTTTCCTGACTTTTGGTGTTGGTAGAAAGGTTTTCTGCTGCCTCCCCATGGACCTCGACGAACCGTTCTGCCAATTTCGTCACCATGTCGATTCGTTCCGCCCCTTGTTCTCCCAAGAATGTCCTGAGAGGTTTCGACATTTGCTTCCGCATCTGGTCGACTACCATGAGCTCTTCCAGACTCTCATAGTCATGCGCGAACCCAGCCAAATCCATCCACTTATGGAGATAGGCTTTCAGACGCAGACTATAGGCGGCGAACAACTCCCCCGGTTCTCGTTTCGCTCCTCGAAATTTTTTTCCGGTAGGTATGTGACGTAACTTCGAATCGTTTCAGCAGAGCCGTTTCCAACTCGTCATAATTGTTCTCATGTCCTGGTGGCAGGCGAGAATAAACCTCGTAACCGGTCCCACGTAATCCCTGGGATAGCTTGAGATTCCATTTGTCACGCTCCAGACCCATAGCAACCGACATAGCTTCAAAGCGTTGAAGGTACTGGTCAATCTTCTCTTTGTCCTCCTCGTAGATCGCTAGAGGGAACTTCATAGCATGGTAGCTATGTCCACCTACTGGTGTTGAGCCAGGGAGAGAGGAACCTCCCACTGCTCCCTCAGTTTCCCCACTAGATTGCCTCTTGAGCTCGAGTTCCCGCATCCGGTACTCGTGCTCCCTTTTCTGAGCCTCTTGCTCCGCTTCCCGTTGCTTAGCAGCTTGCTCAACCTCAAGTTTCTTAGCAGCTTGCTCTGCTTCCAGTTTTTTAGCTGCCTGCTCAGCTTCAATTTCCAGCCTTCTCATGGCTTGCTCTGCTTCCAATTTCTTAGCAGCTTGTTCTGCTTCCAATTTCTTAGCAGTTTGTTCTGCTTCCAGTTTCTTAGCAGCTTGTTCTAACTCCATCCTTCTCAATTCCAACTCAGCCTTTCGATCTTCCCTTTCTGCTTGACGATACTCCCTCTCCACCTTCTGTACGTAATCTGTTAGTGCAGAACCCGACAATCCCATTTCTTCCCCCTTTGCCCTTAGTTCTGCCGTAGTCAGTTTAGGAGTGGCCATTTTTCAGAGAGGTAACTCAGCAGATAGAGTATAGATTATCTCTAAACAAATATATAGATAATGACCAAATACAATTAATCTATATATTTTATAACACACCACACAACACAACACAATCTCTTAGTGACAAGAGTAGAATCAGGACCACAGACCTATGCAGACGTGTGAAGTGTTAACAGGTAAGATAAGTCCTAACCCGTATCCACATTCACTCTAGCTGGATTCTCATTAATAGGATATCTCCATCCTCTAACTAAAGATCCCGTGTCAAAAGATCCCGTGTTAAAAGACCCCACTTATGAAAGATCCCGTTGTCTAAACATCCCTTGTACGAAAGATCCCGCTGTCCAAAGATCACGTTTACGAGCCCCCAATAAATGTCGTGTGTGTAAAGAATGAATGTCGTAGTAGTTATTTGTTCTTCTTTACCACTTTAGTGTCGTCCCTGGAGTGAGGGGAATCAACACCCACATTTGTTTTAATTCAATATCTCTATCCTGGAGATATCCAGCAGACTCCGTCCACAACACTCCCTCAATCTGAAGACACCTTCTTCTCACTCTTACTCACCCCTGGATCATGCCCCCTCTCATTCTTCCCCAACATAACATACGTGACAACTCTAGCTTCAACAAATAAAAACAAGAAATTTATTAAAGCAAAGAGTATATGTAGGAGAAGTGTGTGTGTGTGTATAAGGTGTAGAATGTGTGACGTGTACTCTAAAGTGTATATAGACTCAGATCAGTGTTCAGGAGTATAGTCATTCTCATCACTGTGCTGAGAACACACTAGCACCATGTATTCCAGACAAGCAACCTCACCAAGGTGATGCTCCTCCGGTCACGTGAAGACTTCCTCCGTTGTCTCTTGAACCACTAGGATGCTTGGACACCCATGACAAACACTGTCTAATGAGAGTCTTCAATCTGATTCCCACTATGAATTTCCTCTGTTACTTAACTGATTGTTAATCAGAAAAATTCTAACCCTATTGTCACTGTTACTGGGGAAATCTTAATGGATCTAGTGTCACTGGTTTTAAAGATTCCCCATATTAACACCACACTCTGAATGTTCTAGGTATCAGTATAAATTTTGTATGAATGTTCCTGGTATCAGTAGTGTATATCTACAATGTTCTGACTGTTCAGTGATACAACTATCACTTGCTAAACATAAATCTCATCAGCATGTCCTGCTCAGCAGAAGCCAGGTTCCCGCAAACCAACTTGGGTATAAGCCCAATGTAGCGGCCTCTCAGCAACTTCTGTCTTCAAATTCTGAGCCATCATCTTCTAAAATGTGTTAGCTTCACTGTTGAAAATCATAGCACACATACGTGGACCTGTAAATGGAACCTGTAGAATAGAGAATACTATGGTGAGGGCAACTCAATCCTGGCCGGAATTAGGTGAGTGTAGGCCAATAGCAGCACTCAGATCTATAACAGAGATCCGATCTCTGTCATACGGCCAAATAACTCATCATATGATCTGAGACATGGCAACACCAGGAAAGAATAAAGGAACGGGTAGAAACCCAGCAGATGCCCTACTGGAAGATCCTACCATTTCACATTCCTCTCCTCCCTCTCAACCATCCTTAATCTCTCTAATTATTATTCCACTACATTGTCCTCAACTCCCTGAGTAAAATGATATATCACACAAGCTAGTTGAAGCCACACAATAGGAATACTAGTGCCGACGCTCCTATGATACTTTCTAGCACCGCACTTATAGAACATTCTATCACTAATCATAATACATTATATCACCACACCTATAATACATTATATCACCGCACCTATAATACATTATATCACCGCACAGTACTGTACTCTATTCCTAATCATACTCTAAGTTAGATATGATTAATAGCCTACCATATGCCTATTCCGGTTGCTAATCGAAACTAGGCAATCACAGACTGGATCTATGTCCGCCGATAAATATCAACAATTTGACACCCTAGTTTCTTTCATTGAGCACAACTCGGAAAACTGCACCGATCTTTCCCACTTCAGAAATCTTGATCGACTAACTCCACTTGTTTACCGCAACGCTTTTTATATTGGGCTGGAGTGACGTCACCAAAAAGTCTAGACGCTGATCCGTCCAGAATCTGGTTTCCTCCTCCTGTTCTAGACTAACTGGAGTCAATCCGCCGTCAAATTTGCTTTCATTTGGGGAAATTCTTTGTCCCGTACATCAATATTTCAGTCTGTCTGTGAACCACAGAATTCCCCACATCACAGAATCCATCCCGCGTCTGTCCAGACTTTTCGTCTGGCACTTCAAAGGCTACAACCGCCTTGGCAGACGTTTGGTGTTGTTATTCGTTTCTCGAACAACCCACATCATAAAGATTCGCCGACCAGGGGTAGACATTTTGACGCGACGTATCTTGTTTCTCAGTTAGAAATGCCGATCGTGTGTAGACAGTTTTAACGACGTATTTTTCTCAGTCTGTACAACATCAAAGGGTCGGTTATTTTTGCAGACTAATGTCGGGTCTTGTTTGTCATCGATCGCAACTAACAAGTTTATTTTCCGTGACAACAAGGGACTTCCACTTCTATTGACTTACCTCAGGCGCGGTGCCCAATGATGTGTATACAAGGGACTTCCACTTCTATTGGCTTACCTCAGTCCCATTGCCCATTGATGTGTATACAAGGGACTTTTACGTATTTACCCTATACTTGACGTATTTACAATATACTTGACATATTTACCATATACTTGATGTATTTACCATATACTTGACGTATTTACCCTATACTTGAAGTATGTACCCTATACTTGACGTATGTACCCTATACTTGACATATTTACCATATACTTGACGTATTTACCCTATACTTGAAGTATTTACCATATACTTGACGTATTTACCATATACTTGACATATTTACCATATACTTGACGTATTTACCCTATACTTGAAGTATTTACCATATACTTGACGTATTTACCATATACTTGACATATTTACCATATACTTGACGTATTTATCATATACTTGACGTATTTACCATATACTTGACGTATTTACCCTATACTTGAAGTATTTATCATATACTTGACATATTTACCTTATACTTGACGTATGTACCATATACTTGACGTATTTACCCTATACTTGACGTATTTACCATATACTTGACGTATTTACCCTATACTTGAAGTATTTACCATATACTTGACGTATTTATCCTATACTTGACGTATTTACCATATACTTGACGTATTTACCATATACTTGAAGTATTTACCATATACTTGACGTATTTACCATATACTTGACGTATTTACCATATACTTGACGTATGTGCCCTATACTTGACGTATGTACCCTATACTTGACTTATGTACCCTATACTTGACGTATTTACCATATACTTGAAGTATTTATCCTATACTTGACGTATGTACCCTATACTAGACGTATTTATTCTATACTTGACTTATGTACCCTATACTTGACGTATTTATCCTATACTTGACGTATGTACCCTATACTTGACGTATTTATCCTATACTTGACGTATTTATCCTATACTTGACGTATTTACCATATACTTGACGTATTTACCATATACATGACGTATTTACCCTATACTTGACGTATTTACCCTATACTTGACGTATTTACACTATACTTGACGTATTTACCCTATACTTGACGTATGTACCCTATACCTAACGTATGTACCCTATACTTGACGTATTTACCCTATACTTGACGTATTTACCCTATACTTGACGTATTTATCCTATACTTGACGTATTTACCCTATACGTGACGTATTTACCCTACACGTGACGTATTTACCCCTATACGTGACGTATTTACCCTATACTTGACGTATTTACCCTATGCGTGACGTATTTACCCTATACTTGAAGCATTTACCCTATACGTGACGTATTTACCCTATATGTGACGTATTTACCCTATACTTGACGTATTTACCATATCTTTGACGTATTTACCCTATATCGTTATACACAATTATAATTCTCTTATTATTATAATACTATAATTATCTCTTGGGCGAAGGGGTTACGGACACAATTTGTACCCTCGCACACCCCGCTCCAAACACAGCTGCGGGCGATATGGCAGCAGACCGCCTTGCGTTGGTTTTGGAACACTGATGTGAATGCCGAGTGTTAAGAAAGTATTGACAAACAACTATAAGTAAACTTGCCCAGAAATCATAATCAACCAAAACCAATGCCGGGATGACTGCGACGATCTGTAAAGTGATTGCATTTAGTTTATACCCATTGTACCTCATGGCAGGGAAAGGAGCCCTTACATAGGTGTGCAATAGTTAGCCGTACATCGGAGGGCACTCTTCATCCCAGCCTGGAGCTGTTGTCATTCCCGGGAACAGGTGTCACAATCTGTAGATCAGTGGTTCTCAACCGGTGGGGAATTCCCCCCCAGGGGGGAATTTCAGCGTTTCCAGAAGGGGGGGGGGGGGAATGAAGACCATTTCAAGATCGTGTTAATACAAGAACCGATTACTTGACATAGTTTTTTCCTTCATACTTTACAGTTATGTATGTCTCGTCCTTCTAAACCTCATTTTATAAAGTAAGTAGACCCACAAATCATGTTTTATGTGGATGTCTAGACTTGTTTTAGTATATGCTATTACATTTACCTTATATTTTTCCGTATACTGTGTAGTGGTGGGGGGGGGGGGGGGGGGGGGGGGTTTGATAGGAAATATGAAAGGGGGGGGGGATGACGTTCTGAAAATACGGTGAAGGGGGGAACGGGTCAAATTTTTGATAGGAAGGGGGGAATGGCGTTCTGAAAATATGGTGAAGGGGGGAATGGGCCAAAAAAGGTTGAGAACCACTGCGTTAATACAAGAACCGATTACTTGATCTTGTGTTTTTTTCCCTTCATACTTTACGGTTCTGTACGTCTAATCATTCTAAAATTCATTTTATAAAATAAGTAGACCCACAAATCACGTTTTATGTGGACGTCTAGACTTGTTTTAGTATGTGCTATTAAATTTAGCTTCAATTTTTACGTATACTGTGTAGGGGCAGGGGGAAATTTTTAGGGAGGAAATACGAAAGGGGGGGGGGAATGACGTTCTAAACATATGGTGAGGGGGGGATGACGTCCTAAAAATATGGTGAAGGGGGGCACGGGCCAAAAAAGGTTGAGAACCACTGCTGTAGATGCTTATATTACCTGGTGCAGTCTCCAGTTCCTGCTTTAATTACTCCAATCAATGTCCGCCAACAGCCGTGGATGTATGTTTCAATGGGTGATTTATCTGTTTATGACAGTCGCTGAAGTCTGGTAATCAAGCTCAAAATTGACTGCCCAATTAAATAGAAAATAACGTTGACAAATGACAACAGAAATTACATCTCGCGCCTCTTTGTTTATTAGTTAGTAGTGTCTGTTTAAGAGAATATAAGCAACTCAACACGAGCAGACGAGATAGTCCAGCAGCTAGTTAATCTACAACAAACAACAATAGCATTCTGATCAGTGAATCTGATTGCCAACACGTCTACCACGCTGAAAACAGTGACTGTGATCTCCAACATGAAAGCCGTATTCTGTGTGCTGTTGTTGGGTTGCCTTTGCCTGCAAGCTCTAGGACAACGTAAGTTGCACAGAGTCAATCATTTGTATTGTGTTGTATAGAACTCAAACACGCCACCAGCTTGCAGGTGCAACTTTCTATATCATGTATTGTGTTGTATAGAACTCAAACACGCCACCAGCTTGCAGGTGCAACTTTGTATATCATGTATTGTGTTGTATAGAACTCAAACACGCCACCAGCTTGCATGTGCAACTTTCTATATCATGTATTGAGAGTACAATTGGGTACACCCGACACGTGTGTGTTGCTGTCTCCATGAAGATATCAGCGCAGATAGACTTTATACCAGTGTTTCCCAACGTGGGGCCCACGCCCCACAGGGGGGGGGGGGGGGGGGGGGGGCAATTCGATTATTCAGGGGGGGGGGGGCAATTCGATTATTCAGGGGTGGCAATTCGATTGTTAAGGGGGACAATTCGAAAATTATTAAAATAATAGAAAATCTTTCATTAAAATTATGTTGTACTTGAATTTGCAGTTCTCCATTATATGTTTTGAAAATTTACTTACTGTGTTTGCTCAATAATTTCCTAGTGATTTCTTCCTAAAACCTATCGGTCCTTTGGCTAGGATTCGGGTGCATTTTGCTGCTTCCCCCCCCCCCCCCCCCCAGTAGTGCGCTTGGTCTGGTTGGGGGCCGGGATGATCAAATAAAAACCCATCACATATCTTCACATTAGATGTGGGCCTGATGGACCACTGTGGGCAAAAGCTCACAATGAGACTAAGGGTCCACACAAAAAAAGGGGGAGGCGGGGGAACCAGCTTGTCTGGGGTAACCGCCAAACCCAAAAAAATATTTAAAAAATTCACCCAACACAACCGACACACAGGGACGCGGGACCTGGTGGGAGTGGGGGGAGGGGGGAGCTCTGCCCCCCCCCCCCCCCCCCCTTTGGGAACCATGAGCCCTTCTAAGAAAAAAAATTCAAGTTTCTTTAGTGAAATTTCAATTTTTGAATATTAAAAATGGTGCGTATGTTGGGGGGAAGGGGGGGGGGGGGGCAATAAGAATTTTAGAAAAGCTTAGGTGGGGCATAGCACAAAAAAGGTTGGGAAACACTGCTTTATACTGACCAGACACACAAGAAGACACATATTAAAGATGCTAGGGTTCTTTCACAACAGCACGGTGAACACTGACCATTGACCTCTCATTGTATATCTTAATGAAACAGCGCTAATTTGAAACAAAATAAAAGTAAAAGTGGACGAGAAAGACATATATTATTAACACAGTGAAATTAAACGTTCACGACACAAAACAAAGATATGAGCAGAAGTTGCAAAAGCCCTAGAGGAACTGTATACACCTGACGATAGATAACTGAGAAATATCATGAGGACAATTAAAGAGGAGCTCTTATATAAATTGTTTGACAACACAATGTCGTTATATACTCACAGGAGGAAGTGTGTAGAAGAAAACAAACTGGTGGAAAGAAGAAGTTAATAAAGAGGTAGGAAGAAAAACAAACATGAGAAGTATACAATCTGGCTAAGATCCGGAACCAACGAAGATTATACAAGATACAGACTGACAAGGCTACAATCTACAAGAATGATCGCACTAGATCAGGAAACATCATGGGTAGTGTACGGAGAAAATCTCAGCAAACTGTGAAAACTCCAGCAAAAGCTATATCAAAAATGAGAATAAGAGAGGAAAAGTTTTATCCCAATGATTATGTTTATAACAGTCAGGGAGAACTCATACTAGAAGGACACCTGATTAAAGATAGAAAGGAAGAGTTTCAACCCAATGATTATGTTAATGACAGCCAGGGAGAACTCATACTAGAAGAACAACAGATTAAAGATAGATAGGAAGGGTATTTGTAAGTTGTTCTTAACACATCAGTCCTCTATAAATACTGGACAGTGTTGGCCATCAAAGACCATTAGCTTAGGAACGGAGAATCTCAACATTACCTTCTAGTGGTAGTAGAGTATGGAAACACACCACGGTGTGGCATCACTTCCTAGTGGTAGTAGAGGATGGAAACACACCATTGTGTGGCATCACTTCCTAGTGGTAGTAGAGTATGGAAACACACCACGGTGTGGCATCACTTCCTAGTGGTAGTAGAGGATGGAAACACACCACGGTGTGGCAAACGCTGCCCTGGAGAACAAGTATCCACTGGGACAAGTGGAAAACTCTGTAGCTGAGCAGAGCAGGACACTCACTTGTCCTGACAGCTGGAAATGGTTGTCAAAGGCTGGGGTAAAAAAATAAAAAACTCCATGTTGGTGTGGAAGTAAAAGGGACATCACCACATTATCTTCCCAAGATCGCATGTATAGTCACATATTAGAGGCAGTGAAAGACGTTTATGGCTGTTTTAGGACGCCCTCTTCTGATAGCGACAGTCATGAGCCACAGGTGGCACTAGACCGTCATCCAGCAAAATCATAACACTTAAATGTAAAATACGGAATGCATATACAATGGGAAATAAATTTAAAGTAGGAACATGGAATGTTAAGACATTGAATGAGTTGGGAATAATGTATCAGAGAAATGGAAATCATGAACATGAATATCATAGGCATAAGATGAGGTGGAAGGGATTGAGTAAAATTATAACCGACCAACATACAATAATTTATTCTGGAGACAATACACACGAGAAGGGATTAGGATTGCTTTTATTGATTTAAACAAACAGCCAATCAATAAATGGCTACTGCTGTATTTCAGACAGTGTTGTTATGGTCAAAATGAAAGACAAACAATGAGATATAAATGTTATACAAGTATACGCTCCAACAACAAGTAGTAGTCATGAATAAATACAACACTCTTACGTCATAATCATCATGTGCCATGCCGATAATTTTAAATACCTAGCGGCATTTATAAAATCAGAAGGAAGGTGCACAACATAGATTAAAACAGAATAGGGCAAGTAAAAGCTGCATTTCAGAATATGAAAAATATCTTATGAAATAAATCACTATTAGACTTGACTGGTTCTGTCATGTAGTGAGAGTTGAACCCTATGTCATCAGAAGCAAGAACATATAACATGCAAATGGAAACATCAAGAGGCAGTGGCAGACCACGAAAATGATGGGTCGATGGTGACATCAACACCTTAAAATCCCACAACATCTCAGCGTGCCAATCAACTGTGCGAGCCCTAGTTGTAAACATTTCATCAAACAGGCCTGCGACGCCTACGGCATAGAGCAGTGAAGTACGAAAGACAAGAAGAGAAGATATGCAGATATTCAATCTTATATGTAGATTTTCGGACTTATATGTAGATAAGCAACAGTATATGTAGATATTGATTCTTATATGAAAATATTCAATCTGATTTACAGATGTTAAATCGAATATGGCAGTTTTAAGTCTTGGACGAAGATATTCCAACCAGCATGCATATTTTCAAATATAGCAATAATTGTTCAGTCTTATATGGAAATGTCCAGTCTTCTATAGAATCATGCATTCATCCAGCCATTCATTCATTCAGTAGACTGTCCTTTGCAGAACCTCGCTCCCATAACAACATTCTAGAACATTTCTCGAGCTGACCATAAGGCAACCTGAGGCAACATCTCTGGCTAGAGCTACAGCTTTCAACAAACATAATATTTGCACCTTCTTCAACATTGTAAAGGAAACCATTACAAAACTAAATGTGAGTGGAGCTCAAATCTACAATTTGGATGAGTCAGGTCTGACCACTGTACAGAAAGTGCCAAAAGTAATTGCCCCACGAGGAGTGAAGCAAATAGGCCAGGTGACATCCAGAGAAAGAGGAGAACTGGTCACAATCTGTTGCATTGTGTCAGCTGCGGGTCACATTATCCCTCCAGTTTTTGTGTTTCCCAGAAAAATTTTTAAGAATTTTATGCTTGCTGGAGCACCTGAAGGTTCCCTTGGCCTTGTGAATGAATCAGGTTGGATGACCCGTGATAATTTCGTCAAAGTTATAAATCACTTCATTAAGCATTCAAGACCTTCCAAAGACTTCCCTTTGATTTTGATCTTGGACAATCACGATTCCCACATTTCATTTGAATCACTTGAACTGTGCAAGAAAACAACATTCATGTGATCATGTTGCCACCACACACCTCATCTAAAACTCAGCCCTTGGACCGTTCAGTTTTTGGACCCATGAAGTCGGTCTACAACAATGCGTGTAATTCATGGATGATGAAAAATGTTGGGACACCACTGACAATCTATCAAGTTGCAAATCTAGGAGGCCACGCTTTTCTTAAAGCGGCAACTCCCATTAACATTCAATCAGGCTTTGCAGTGTCAGGTATTTGGCCCTTTAACGAAGATGTTTTTACAGAAGATGATTTTATGCCTTCAGAAATAACGAACAGGCCCATCAGCAAGGACAGTGAAAATGCCACTTTAGAAAGCAATGAACAGACAGGATCAGCATCTCCACACTGTGGTACCAGCACAGATCAAACTGCACAAGAATTTCATGAAAATCAGAAAGAGTGTAATGTTGAGAACCTTGTAGATGACTTGCAGGAAATATCAGGGAGTCTTCAACATAACGCTAGTTCTTCCTTTACTTCGCCTCATGTTTTCAGAGGACTACCAAAAGCTGGTCCGCGAAAAGATTCAAATAATATGAGGAAAAGAAGAAAAACTATGCTGGCTACTTCTACGCCATAAATGGATCGAATTAGGGAAAGAGCGGTGATGAAAGAAAAGGCAGCAAAAGTTCCACCCAAAAAGGCAAAGAGACAGCTGCTGAAAGAACTTGATGTTGATTCAGATCCAGAAACTGACATTTCGTTTTGTGATGACACAGATTCTGATGTTTCATTTGGTGAAAATGAGGAGTGTACGGTTAGCTTGACTGGTGTGCGTGAGGTTTTTGAAGGCCAGTGTGTGCTATGTGAATATGGAACAAAGAAGACTTGTGTTTACTATGTAGGAATTGTAAGTGGAGACATTGATGATGATGGTGATGTTGAGGTAGAGTTCTTGCGCAAGAGTGAGAAGGTTGCTGGTAAATTTGTTAAGCCTAAGGTAGAAGATGTCGCCAGTGTCTCAATTACATGTGTTAAAGCACAGCTTACTAGATCTACAATCACTGGAACCACTTCTAGGACCAAAGATGGCTATGTCTTCAAAGAAAGTCTTGCAGGCATAAATGTTCGATACAACTTTATATTAGATTAATATATGATATTAAACTTTTTTTACTGTCGCTTAAAATAATTAAAAAAAACTGCAAATATCCTTTTAATGATTATTTATTTCTTATAGCAATATGGATGGGTTGTTGCTGCTTCTTTTTAAAAAAGGTCCATTTCTCCCCACCATGGTCCATTGCTCTCCACGTGCTGGTCCATTTCACCCCAATGGTGGTCAATTTCTCCCCATGTTCATATACATTTTTGAAATGCATTTTGTAAAGAAACATATAGAAATAGAATGCTAAATGTTTTCCCCTTTTAAAATAAATGAATGTACAACATTTTAGTCATGGTTTTGTTATGTTTCGATAAAATCTGTTCCGGTGATGAGCAAACATTGAAAACTACAAAATAGCTGGTCCATTTCTCCCCAGTCTCCCCTACTACACTGCGGTCATGTTTTGGTTTACAATCAAGATTTCATATAACATTACATTTTTAATCAGTTTCAAAAATCGCTATTAATGTAATTAATTTACAGTTATAACTGTTATTCATAACCAGTTACTTAAGTTCAGATGCCAGTTTATCAATGTCTGGGCACAAATCTGTCGTGCCCAAAGTCATAAGCGCAGCTAGAATACTGTCGGTGAGTCTGGAAATTTGCTTTTTTTCTTCTTTTTTTTTTTATAATGCTCATTGCGCCTATCTCCCTGGTCAAGGAGTTAGCAGCTTTTTCCGTAACACCAAATACTGTCGTGGTTGACGTGAGCACACGAGAGTTGGAAGCGGTTCGAGTCGCGCCAGTGACTTATGAGTGTATGGAGCCGGTCGCTCAGAAAGTCGTGGCGTGCTGATGAGCGCAATCTAGCCTAGGAAACAACACACAGCTGAAAGATGCTGGTGTTGACCGCAAAATCCTGAAACAGGATGGAAACGAAAGAAAAAAAAATTGTCATTGCGGAAAATGACTGCTCGCATCTGTAAGTCGAACCAAAACGACAAATGTATCTCTGGGCGAATGAACGTAAGTGTTCAAATTGTTCGACAGGCAACAGATCACGACGATTGGCTGGAGCATCGTCTTGGCGACAAACACGTCTATGCAGTTCATCTCAAAGGTGCTCAATTGGACTCATGTCTGGAGGGAAGATTGAAAATGTTGTTGGCAGTCAGGAATTTCAGCCATGTACAATGGGGTCTGACATTGTCCTGTTGAAACACATACCTTTGGGTAGCCAAAGGTAGAAGGACATGTGGTCAAAGAATTTCATTGACGTATCGTAGAGCATTAAAGCCTCCTTCAATGTGAACCAATTGACTCCTTCCGCTGTAACTGATCATTCGCCACACTACTGCACCTCCACCACCGTGCCGTGGAGCTTCATTACCCTGATTGTGGGCAAAACGTTCATTTCACCCACGGTAAACGCTTCTCCGACTGTCATGACGCTGCAACAAAAAGTAAGATTCGTCACTAAACTAAACACATCTCCATTGGTTGCCTGCTGTCTAGGGACGATGCTGGTTAGCCCAAAGAAGTCGATTTTAGCGATGGTGGCGTGTTAGGACAGGTTGTTGTGCCCGAAGTCCAGCGTCATGCAGTGTATTCCGGACAGTTTGATCAGACACATGGCGTCCTGCAGGCAATGGCTGGACAGTTGAGGAAGATGTAAATCTGTTTCTGAGGTGACAAAGCCGAATAAAGCGATCCTCCGCTGCTGTTTCACTCAGGGTCGTCCACTGCGATGTCAGGTCTTCACTTGACCCGGAGGCTCGGAACCGGTGCCAAAGTCGACTGATGGTACTCTGATGCACGTTTAGATGCCTGGCAACCTGACTTTGACTTTCGCCTGCATGCAGTCG